>JBCFYV010000024.1:15637758-15661637 GCA_039000515.1 Timema cristinae | reverse complement strand
TTGGCTTAGCACGCCACTGCTCTTACCACTGAGCTATCCAAGAATCATCCCGTGCCCAGGGTAATTATTCACTCATATTTTAAGGCAGAGTCTGTGATGGAAATGCTGGAATCATCGGTTACAAATGTATGATTTTTTATTAGGATCACGAGCTATCAGATGTATTTATTAATTCTTATACTGAAAATAATTAGTTTTGAATTTGATTATGGATTATTTTAATTAATAATGAATATTAAATGGCTTTAGATTAGTGCCTACTTAAATGGTTGATGTGCCTCTCTGTTCAGGCAGCCTTCTTTCCTTCGCACTTGCACCGGCCGCTTCACCTTCCCTCCCTACTGCCGGTCCGGCCCACAGTCCATGTTGTCTGAGCCGTCCGTGACGCTCTTACCTCTATAATCAACTCCCTTCTTCCTATTGGCTCGCTTGGCGGCCAATAGCACTTTCGTTTTCCCGAACCAATGGGAAGCTCCCTCTTCTCTGATTGGACCAGGCCAGGCAGCAGTGGAGGGTATATAACACGGTGATTTCTGGAGCAGATGCAGTGGTGAGCCAACCTTGGGGAACCACACTCATACGAAAGAGCCAATAAATCGTCGTTTGCAGCAAGTGTCATCGCTATTCTCATTCCACCGCAATCTACCCTACCTCCCACCGCGACTTTACGTTGCCGGGAATCTACCCTACCTCCCACCGCGACTTTACGTTGCCGGGACTCTACCCTACCTCCCACCGCGACTTTACGTTGCCGGGACGCTACCCTACCTCCCACCGCGACTTAACGTTGCCGGGACGCTATCCTACCTCCCACCGCGACTTTACGTTGCCGGGACTCTATCCTACCTCTCCACCCTTCCCCATCCACTTGTCCTCGTCATCACGGGATGGTCTACACTCGCCGCGCCGGCAAAGCCCACCGACGGAAGACCCTGGAGAAAACAGCACCGACCAAACAGTACTCAACTCGTGGACCCATTCTCTACGTTCCCGTCTACAACCACCAGACCCCCGAACACCCACACACTGCGCCCACATCTCCCAGCATCCCTGCCGCCGAGTCATCTCAGGCCTCCCCTCGTCTTCCCCTCTCACCGACCACCCGACTCCCCCCTACTCCAATTTCCCCTTTAACCCCTGAGGGCTATCATTTACATCCCCTAGCCACCCCCCAACCCGCCTACGTTTTCTCCCCCATCTCTCTCCCTTACCCCCACCCACAAGACCCACGAGACCGGTACCTAATCACAAAGGCCAGTCGGAAGCTGCAGTTCCAGTAAAACCAGCTACCTCCCTCGAAACCACAAGACATGGGATAACAGTTCTGGCGCCTAAACGTGGGGCAACTCAAGACACGGGACGGATGTCCAACGGACCGACTACACGACCCCAGAACACCACACAACACTTCCGGGAGTGAACAAAACCCGGTGGCGCCCAAACTACCTCACCAAAGAAAACTACCTCACCAAAGAAGACTACCTCACCAAAGAAGACTACCTCACCAAAGAAGACTACCTCACCAAAAAAAAAGACTACCTCACCAAAGAAGACTACCTCACCAAAGAAGACTACCTCACCCAAGAAGACTACCTCACCAAAGAAGACTACCTCACCAAAGTAGACAAGATGGTTATGACTAGAAGTCAAAAGTGTAACAACCCATCGTGTACCCCAGGAGGGACCGACATTATGTAACCTGCACAAACTGCCAAAAGCCCTACCACAACCTTTGCATTGGCTGGGCAGACGAGCCACGTGACATCAATGAACCAGCCTACCGGTGCACCACCTGCACCGAAGCACCAGTGGAAGTACGGTATTGCCCAGGGTTAACCTGTACTGGAGAAGATGGCCGAGAGGTTGTCTGTGAGGACTGTAGACAATACTACCACTACCAGTGCCTGGGCTGGAAAAATGAGCCTAGAGACCTCAGGGGCCTATTCTTCCGATGTCCGCCGTGCCAACGGTCCACCTCATCAACTGCCAGCGCACCACCATACCAGCCGCACCTGACTGCCACCTACCAACGCCAGTGCTCAAGCTCTTACCACCTACCAACTCTACCAGACTTTCACGGTCGAGGGCATGAAGACCCTACTACTTTTACCCAACGCTGTGAGGTTCAGCTCAGGACCGCTCGAGTAGACCCGCTAGAATGGGTACCTACCACCCAACGGCAGCTTAAAGACACCGCCGCTCAGTGGTGGAAGCTATATGGCGAATATATAACGACTTGGGAAGAGTTCAAGCAACGACTAACGCACCACTTCGCCAGTACAACCACCATAGCCTCTCTCCACGCAGAGCTATACGGAAAGGAACAGGCCCAGTCTGAACCCGTCGAGATATTCCTTCGACACAAGGTACGATTGCATCAACGCTTGTCCCCCACAACGCCATCATCAGAGATAATACCACTGTTAATTGAATTGGTCCGACCAGGACTAAGACCTTTTCTGCGAGCCCCACACCCTCAAGAATTAGAAGAACTTATAACTAGGGCTGTATCTGTGGAACGTGACCTGGCTAAAAATCCGGCAACAGGGACGACACGCTCCATCAAGACCCCAACAACTGCAGCTGACCCACGACCTCCAAAATGTTACCACTGCCCAGGGTACCACTTTCACCGGGACTGCCCAGTGCTAAATCAACGCTACCCAGAGAAAGACAGATCGGGAAACGCCAAGCCAGAGGACAACAGGGCCCCGCCTCTGGGAGACAGGAACCAGGGCCGCCACCAGTAATAAACAGCGTCAATCCCTCAACATCCCAACCACTCCCAAGAGTTATGTGCGAAACTCCTCACGGTCCCCTACTAGCCCTATTAGATACCGGAGCTACTGCTAATTTCATCCAATACCAACAACTCACCCCTACAAACCTGAAGAACTTACTTCCTTTCCCCACACCAATCCACCTGGCCAAGGTTGGGAGTGACCTTACCATCCGAGGCCAGATAACTTTACCGCTAACCATGCAAACCCTAGAAGCCAACGTCACGTTCCTGGTGTCCGATGAACTCCGAGAACCACTTATTCTGGGACAACCATGGTTCACAGAACAGAAGGTAATCCTGGACTACGAGAACAGCCGAGTGCTTTTTGGAAACCAGGGGCGTCATACTCTATACTGGATGCCAAGACTCAATGAGGATCCCCCGCCGGTTCCTCAAGACAAGATCAGACAACACGCCCCAATAGAACGTCAAGAACAACTCCTTAGACTACTAGACCAACACCGAGCCGTTTTCAACACTCAGGGACCTCTGCGAAGAACACGCAGCATCAACCATCAAATTCGACTCAAGGACAACCAACGGATTATGGTACGGCCTTACCGCTATTCCCCTGCGAAAAACGCGCTAATTGAAGACCAGGTTCAGGAGATGAAAGCCCAGGGGATAATAGAACCCGGAAACTCTGAATACAATTCACCCATTGTAATTGTGGAAAAAAAGGACAAAACTCCCCGTTTCTGCATTGATTTCCGACAACTGAACACCGCCACTATCGATGTCACTCCCCCCGCTGTCAACGTACATGACACTCTTCGAGATTTGGGAGACGCAGAAATATTTACCACCCTCGATATGAAATCAGGGTACTGGCAGATTCCCTTACACCCCGATTCCAAACCCCTGACTGCTTTCACCACGCCCAACGGAGAAACCTTGCAATTTACAGTTATGCCTTTCGGATTAAAGGGAGCCCCGAGTACTTTTCAGCGACTGATGAGTCAAGAAGTGTTAGCAGGGTACACCGGCCAGTTCTGTCTCGCCTACCTTGACGACGTGATAATCTACTCAAAGACATGGGATGAGCACCTCAACCACTTGAGCAAGGTTTTAGAAAGATTTGAGCTCCACCAACTGACCTGCAATCTGGAAAAATGCCAGTTCGGCAAGACTGAGTTGGAATACCTTGGCCATATCGTTTCTAGCCAAGGAAACGCCCCACAACCACAGACGATCAAAGCAATCACGGAAGCCCCAACACCAAGAAACCGTAAACAGCTCCGACAACTACTGGGCCTCTGCAACTGGTTACGAGAATTCGTGCCCCAAATGGCGGAACTAACAGCACCTCTCACCGAACTTCTAAGAACCAAATCCCGGTGGATGTGGAACTCCCAAACAGAAACCGCTCTACACACACTCAAAGAAGCCTTCAGAGACCTACCACCCTTAAGTCGTCCCGATCCATCACGAACCTTTACCCTACAAACTGACGCTAGCGGGATTGGACTAGGGGCAGTACTGTACCAAGAAGATGATGCGGGCAAACGAATCATCAGCCATACCAGCGCGAAGCTAACCCCTACAGAGCAACGGTACCATAGCAACGAGCAGGAGTGCCTCGCTATCGTCTGGGCCATCAAGAGGTATAGACATTACCTGGAAGATAAACCTTTCATACTACGCACGGATAACCGAGCTCTCACCTGGCTGAACACGATGAAAGACCAACGGACCAAGCTGACGAGATGGGCACTCTTGCTCCAAGAGTTTCAATTTTCCCTGGAACACTGCCCGGGAAAACAGAACGATCTACCTGACGCGTTATCACGCCAACCCGACAGCGAGAACACCAGTTCAGAGACTCAAGACTGGGACCGGATGACCCCGCCCTCGGTCACAGGACTAGCACCACCCGAACCCGATGCACTACTAGTCCTACAGAACCAAGATGCACCTCTACATGAGCTAGTCAAGACGGAACAAAGACAGGATACAGAGATCCAAACTCAAGTTAACCGTTGGAAGGCTCTGGATACCCAAACTCGACCACCCACCAAAACAACCGACGCTCGGTTCTGGGATGAGCACTATGTCAAGGGAGACAATATCTGGAGACGCGAAGAAAGGGAAGGACCATGGAAACTCATTGTTCCAGTTCAAATCCGACAACAGGTTATTTGGACATACCACGACCACCCTCACGCAGGGCACCCGGGATAAGACGAGACGACACGAGCCATTCAGCGAGGCTACACCTGGAAAGGCCTCCGAACGGAAGTCAGCAACTACGTTCGTAACTGCATACTCTGTGCCTGTCGTAAGACCGGGGGTATCAAGGGAGAGAGCCTCTAAGACCCCGTCAACCACAACGCCCCTGGAAAGTGGTAGCCTTAGACCTCATGGGGCCATACCCCCGAAGTCGCAGAGGAAAGAAGTTCATCCTAGTGATTACGGATCTCTTCTCAAGATGGGTAGAAGTATTTCCACTCGCGTCAACAGAGGTCAGACAGATAATCCAGACGATGGAACAACAATTCTTCCCACGATGGGGATATCCAAAACATCTCCTGTCCGACAATGGTCCACAGTTCATTAGCCGAGCTTGGGCGAACGCCTGTCAAAAGTGGGATGTCGAAGCCTGGACAACCCCAATCTACCACCCCCAAGCCAACCCCACGGAAAGAAGGAACCAGGAACTAAAGAAGGGAATCCGACTCCAAATCTCGGAGAATCATCGAGAATGGGATACCTTCCTGCCTATGATCGCCTTCAATCTACGATGCCGCAAGAATGGGGCCACCGGAATGTCTCCGAGTGAACTACTACTTGGCCGAACGCTATACAGGCCCGGGAGTGGAGATTTGAAACCCCAGTACGAGAGCAGGAAGACAACGAGAACCCCAGCCAAGGATCCACCCAAAGAGAAGAACGGGCGCGAGTAAATCAAGCAAATTACCAACAACGATACACCCAACCTCCAGCACGGCCCGCCAAACCCTTCCAGAACGGTGATCTGGTGCTAGTTCGAACCCAACCACTCTCTAATGCAACAGAAGCCTACTACGCCGGCTTTGCCCCCAAATGGGAAGGACCCTACCCGGTGAGCAAACGAAGAGGAGGGGTCTACTGGGTTACCTACCCAAATGGTCGATCCAAGAAAATACACAGGGGACAACTACGTCCTGCACCCCCTGGTGAAAACACCGGGAAACCGCAGCTACCCAAACTACTCACAACCATGGACCCCGCACCCAATAACACCGAGGGAACAAAAGGACTGGACCCTCCCCTACCAAATAGTTCTGGATGGAGTACCAGACTGCGACCTCGACGACCTCCAATCCCTCCCAAGACAGGGTGAGGCCAAAGACCCGGGTACACGGCTACTCAAGCGCCGTGCGTGACACAGTGCGTGGTCACAACAACCAATGCGGGATGCGTAAAACGATGCGTGGGTGCGCCAACACAGGGCGTGGTCCCTCAACCCAGTGCGTGACGTGAACATAATGGTGCGTGGTTACACAACCAAGTGCGTGACGTGAACATAATGGTGCGTAGTTCCACAACCAAGTGCGTGACGCCAACATCACGGTGCGTGGTGAAAATCACACCCACTGTGGCTACCCCACTCAGTAAACACTGTCAAAGTGTGGCCCTAAAAAGGGCTGATTATGTGCGATAACTTGTTGGCCCTAGAAAGGGCCGTCTTATTTACTGTATTTGTTTGGCCCTGAAAAGGGCAGATTATGTGTTGATTTTTTTTTGTTGGCCCTATAAAGGGCCGTTTTTTGCCATATTTTATTGGCCCTAAAAAGGGCAGATTGTGTGTTGATTTTGTTACTGGTAACGCTAAGAAGGGCAGTCTTATTTACTGTATAGTTTTGGCCCTAAAAAGGGCCGTAGTGTATTTTCGTTATTATTATTTATTTGTCATATATTTACGTTTTCTTTTTTTTTCTCTCTCTGTGTCCATCAGAACTATTGAATCTAATCAATGTTAAAATTAGTATTAAATTAGCCCTAAGATATATGTAAGATGTAAATAATTTGTTGATGTAAAAATTTATGTAGACCAGAGGTCACCCGTGTGCAAGTGCGCAAGCCAGTGTGGGGGATTGATGTGCCTCTCTGTTCAGGCAGCCTTCTTTCCTTCGCACTTGCACCGGCCGCTTCACCTTCCCTCCCTACTGCCGGTCCGGCCCACAGTCCATGTTGTCTGAGCCGTCCGTGACGCTCTTACCTCTATAATCAACTCCCTTCTTCCTATTGGCTCGCTTGGCGGCCAATAGCACTTTCGTTTTCCCGAACCAATGGGAAGCTCCCTCTTCTCTGATTGGACCAGGCCAGGCAGCAGTGGAGGGTATATAACACGGTGATTTCTGGAGCAGATGCAGTGGTGAGCCAACCTTGGGGAACCACACTCATACGAAAGAGCCAATAAATCGTCGTTTGCAGCAAGTGTCATCGCTATTCTCATTCCACCGCAATCTACCCTACCTCCCACCGCGACTTTACGTTGCCGGGAATCTACCCTACCTCCCACCGCGACTTTACGTTGCCGGGACTCTACCCTACCTCCCACCGCGACTTTACGTTGCCGGGACGCTACCCTACCTCCCACCGCGACTTAACGTTGCCGGGACGCTATCCTACCTCCCACCGCGACTTTACGTTGCCGGGACTCTATCCTACCTCTCCACCCTTCCCCATCCACTTGTCCTCGTCATCACGGGATGGTCTACACTCGCCGCGCCGGCAAAGCCCACCGACGGAAGACCCTGGAGAAAACAGCACCGACCAAACAGTACTCAACTCGTGGACCCATTCTCTACGTTCCCGTCTACAACCACCAGACCCCCGAACACCCACACACTGCGCCCACATCTCCCAGCATCCCTGCCGCCGAGTCATCTCAGGCCTCCCCTCGTCTTCCCCTCTCACCGACCACCCGACTCCCCCCTACTCCAATTTCCCCTTTAACCCCTGAGGGCTATCATTTACATCCCCTAGCCACCCCCCAACCCGCCTACGTTTTCTCCCCCATCTCTCTCCCTTACCCCCACCCACAAGACCCACGAGACCGGTACCTAATCACAAAGGCCAGTCGGAAGCTGCAGTTCCAGTAAAACCAGCTACCTCCCTCGAAACCACAAGACATGGGATAACATGGTTACATATTTTATATCGTTTTACTGTAACAGGATATTTTTTGTTTCAATATAAATTAATATTAATTAATTGTAATAAACAATGAATTGGATTAGTATCGTTAACTGCAATATGATATTCATTTTAATTAAATTTAACTAAACTGGCATGACTTAGCATGCAACTTATTGAAGTGTATATAGACAATGCAATAGGTTCTACCATCGTAATAGTTTCATGCTGTAAAATAGATGAAGGAATGATTGGTTTTTGGTTGTTAGTTGTTAGTTGTTACCGTTCTGGTTGTTAAAATATCCCATTCCGAGTACTGAATATATTATTAAGTACTGGTACTAATTTACACTCATTAATAGATATGAAGCACTGATATACGTTAGCTAATATATATATATATATATAACACATAATAAGGAATTGATTTACATTTATTAATAAAATATCTCTACACTTATTAAGCACTTTTGCAATAGCTGATTGAAATTTCATCGTGATACTTGTTTCAATAATGTTTATTAATTGAGTCTCCCTCACGAACAATTTTTATAAATAAATGTCAGGTAATTTATTAATTTTACTTGGAGACTTAATCGAGAGGCCTTAGGAAGTTAGACGGAAAATCGTTCCCCTTTCTTCTTTACTCCCTAATTAGATGATTTTTTTTAAAAATATCTCTGGCCTGTTATCTAAAAGAACATCCCTGATAAGTTTCATCATTACAGCATAAGAGGTTTAAAAGATAAGGTTATATCTTTGAAAATGTTTCTCAACTAGTTTTACCCTTTTAGCGGTTTAGTTTCGTAAGACCTTTTCTATAAAATACCTACGACTTGATGAATTTAAAAATGTTCAGGTCAAGGGGTTGGGGAGATGCAGTGATGAGTCAATCAAGGAGTGAGTCTGAGATTTCATCTATATGTCGTGAGGGGATGATTCATAAAATATGAAAATATATATATACATATATATATATAATTAATAGGTGAGGGGATAATTCATAAAATATGAATATATTTATTTATTTAATAGGTGAGGGGATAATTCATAAAATATGTATATATATTAATAGGTGAGGGGATAATTCATAATATATATATATATATATATATATATATATATATATATATATATAATAGGTTAGCAAATAATTCATAAAATATTAATATAAGCTGTCCGCCGTAAAACCAGAAAAAGGAAGGAAGCTTGTTGATGAGATCCCAGTGACCCCTTAAGTAAAAATATCTATGCACGCCAGTGTTTGTAATAATAATTATTTGTAGTTGTTCTAATATTATATATATATATATATTTAGGCTATTAATGACTTATTCTAAGATATAAGTGGGATAGGGAGGTTTGCTTAATGGATATGCACCCGTACTAGTGGGAAGAGAGGATGGGAAAACCACAGTGACAGCTCTTAAGGCAATAAAAACCCTGAGTACACCCGGTCAATATTATAACCTCACCCTCCAGTAAACACCAATCCAGTTTGAGCGAAATTGACA
The DNA here is from genome assembly GCA_039000515.1 of Timema cristinae. Taxonomy (NCBI): domain Eukaryota; kingdom Metazoa; phylum Arthropoda; class Insecta; order Phasmatodea; family Timematidae; genus Timema; species Timema cristinae. Next base: position 15,652,220 of record JBCFYV010000024.1, on the reverse strand, counting down.
CACTAAACTACGTGACCATCGTGGTGAGATATTGTTGGATTATTTTTATTCATTCATTTTCAAAAATATGAAACTGATACCACTGTGCAAATGGAAATTTCAATTCATATTTTTTTTTTTAATCTTACTTGAGGGATGTAGTACGGTAGCACTTTCAAGGTATTAACTAGCATATGGGAGAATAACAGTGGAATAGACCTGAATATAATATTCCTCATCCCAAAAACCATTAGCGCAGTAATTAGGCTGGTAATAATTACAAAATGTACTAATTTTGGTACATAAGCGCTCGATTGGGTAATAAAACATGCTGCATAAGGAAAACAAAAAGTTTTTTTTCAAATATTTTACGAAGGATGCAGTTATTATCTTATATCTTGTTTTGTAAATGCATGCACGTGTTGAGTTTAACGCTAATGTGCACTTATAGAGTCAATTGTTTTTGAAATCTGATTGGTTCTTCCATTCCGATTTTATAGTGAAGCGTGGCTTAGTGGCTTAGTGCTCATTGAGTGATCGAGTGACCACATTTCAATTCTGCTTTAGATTATCGACGAACGTGGCCCCTACTACCTCCCACCCCCCTTAAACCTCGTAACCAGCTAGCAGTAATAAAATAAAAGTGTGATTATCTGTTTTAAAGTTGATCAAACGGATCATCTAGCAATGGACTATACGTGAATCTCTAGGCATAACCTCGCGTGCCTAACATACCGCCTGAGAACCAAACATTACGAGAACTCTTAAGTAATGCAAACAACCATTTTCGCCCAATTAAAAGTGATTTGGATAGCACGAATGGCAAGGGCGAGCAATTTAAATGTATTCCATTATTATTATTCTTCGAGCTGAGCAGGTAACGATTCTTATGTGGTTACAATGGGTTCGTGTTTGGTGTGAATTCATGTTTCGTGTTTATATAATCTTGCAACCTCATCTGACAAGATGTTGAGTAATTTAATGGAATAATTTTGTAGTTTAAAAATACACCATTTTGGTATTTTAAATATGAAGATGGATGCTATATTTGGTTCAAGTTTTCAATTTGTTTATGTAGAAACATATATTTTTTCTTCACTGATATTTTATCTAATGGCTGTGATTGAAAGTAATTTAACTTTATCTCAACACCTCAGAGTGAAAGTATTGTGATCGTCAAAAAACTTGAGCTTGTGATTTTGATAAATGTCGAAGTTTCATGACTCCCTGAAACAAATAAATGGTTTTCGCAATGCCTTCTGTCTGTCTGTTTGTCTGTGTATAAAAACTATTTTACCGATTGGGTTAAAACTTGATATCCAGGGTTTTCATAAAGTCCTCCCGAGTGGTTTACAAATTAGATATCCAACCTTAAATTTAAAGGTAATTTACTGAATGGAGAATGAGAACAAATAATCGATTTTCTTGAAATTCACTTTAACGATTTTGATTAAATTTTATTTACAGACATTGATTAGAATAATGAAAACGATTGAAATTCTCATTTTTTTCATGAAAATGACTTTGAGGAAAGCTTACATCAGGGAAATCTTCCAATTTTCATCAGTTCTTAACAACTATTTGAGATACGTAATAAACTTATCATTGTAATGTTGTTTTATTGGTAACATTCTTTTATTTGAAATATATTTATATAAAACCCATTATTTATGACCTATAAGCAAATATATAATTTATACTTTTTAATTAAGCTCTATGAAAACGAATTTGATTCTTATGTTCTTTGGTGGACAAAGATGTTTCTCTTTGCTCAATTTTTGTGTAGCAGTGTTGCTAGTTTCTAATGCCGTAGAGTAAGTAACAATGTATATTATTTCATTTATGATCTTTGGTGTAATGTTTCTACAACAATGTATAGAACTATTATCTCGTTAGTTTCATAAATCTTACGGGCTTTGAGTAGTTATCTATTTTAAGATAAAAACGAGAGAAAGCCAGTGCACCATATCATTTGTTTTGATTTTTGTTTATCGCATCTTGACTACCCATACACATATTTACACTAATAGGTAAAAAGATAGAGATTTCATGAGACTTATTTTTATATACTTTTACATAGATTATCAAAATGGCTCTAAGAATGTATTCAAAAACTCACTGTATCATTTTCGGACTTAGAATACCTGCACGAAATAAATCGAATTAGTCTCGCAAAGTTGTCTTCTTGGCCTTTAAAATACGAATTATTTTCAATTATGTTGATAAGTGATATTTAACTATAGCAATCCAATAACAAAAACAAAGTTCTCTCAGATTAATAACTTTATATCCCCAACCAAAGAGAATTGTCAAATGTATATTTTTTGAATTGGATATTATAACGGCCATATTGTAACCAAATAAGAAAAAGAAACAATTACTAGGAAATAGGATATTTTTAAAGTTAATATTTGGTTTTCTAGGTATTTAAAAATTACTCATAATTTTCTATTTGTTGCACTATAGGATTAAAAATAAACGTTGACTTATTATAATACTCAACAAAAATTAAATATTTTATTTACTGACTTTATAAGCAAAGCCAGTTTTTTTAAAAGCTAATTCATATATTTGTATTACCAAAAATAAGATTATTTACTAATAGAGCATGGATAAGGAAGGTAGAATTTAGAAGTGTACCAGCATTTACATAGTAAGAGAGAGTAGAAATTAATTTAGGAAAAAATAACACTTCAGTACACCCAATCAGGATTTGAACCCTCACCTATCCAACATAGGTAAGCAAGAGAAGGCAAGAATGACGCCTTTGTCCACGTTTCCATCAATTAACAAGAGTTGGCCAGTTTCTCCAGTATGTATAAAGGTGTACTAGAGACCGTTGCAGCGATGAAGGAAGACTATCGCATAAAATATATTCAAAACTTTTCACTGGTAGAAGTTATATACAGAGTGTTCCTGAATTGAATGGCTTTTGTAGATTTGTTCGTTTTAGCTTCCAGCAAAAAACTATATAAAAACACGCTTTTCTGCGGATATTATCGACAATGGCTTAATATTAATTTTCCTGGAAGATGGCGTCGTCATGTTGGACCTGTGGCTTGGCCTCCACGTTCACCTGATTTAATGCCATTAGATATTTTTGTATGGGTAGCTCTCAAGCAAAAAGTGTATTAAGTGCCTGTTAATGACCTTGAATCATTACGGGACAAAAGATAACACAAGTGTGAGAATAAACAACAGTTACACAATGTCGGCCAGCCACTCGTTCTGTCATTGATAGGTGAAATGCTTGTCTCCGGGCTAGAGGCCATCAACTTTAACTAAATAAATAAATAAAATATTTTATTTAATAACTGCCTATTTTGTTTTTATCTAGTTTTTTTGTTGTTTCCATGGAAGGAAAGAGAAATCTAGAAAATCTCCAAAATACGTTTTGATTTCGTTTTTTGATCCCTTATCACTTCCCAAAGTTCAGCCATTTAAACCAGGAATATTCTGTAGAATGAGGCCTCAAACTATTATATCTTTAAGGGTTTACTCGTCAATGGCTTGGCCCTGACAACATGTTTTCTACAGGAGTGAACTTAGAGGAGAATTTTAGGCATTGAATGAAAGATACAGGAAAACTTTTATTTTATAAATGAGCCATTTCTCAACATTCAACGACTTTTCCAATTCCCACAATTTACAACTGAACATTAAATCCTTACGGAATTATACCTAGAGAAAACAATTCTGTAGGAATTAAGGGCAGCCCCTACTTGAAGGAAAATACTCTCACACTACGTTATTTACTATGGAAATGGCAGTTCTGAGCTTTTAAAACCAATACCTGTTCTTAGTTATTATCTTAAAATTTTCCTTGGTGAGTAAATTATTATTATTAGCACCGCGTCTTACTACCCATTTGGGCTATACGCACTTACGCTAATGTGTAATGGTAGGGTGATTGTGAGATGAAATGAAGGACCTACAGTTTAACGTGGAATCCGAACCACGGTGGAGGCCTGGCATTCCCCACATTCACAAGATGTCTTGTCAGAGGTGAAGGAAGGGTTTGGTAATCAGATAAATCTGTGCCGGGACCGAGGATTGAACCCCGGCCGCCAGCACAGATGTCTGACACCTTACCCCTAGACCACCAGGTCACCCGTGAGTAAATTAAACGTTTACTTTATTAGTTTGAAGAAGTTTAGATCATTGTTTGGAACCATTAACTTTGTTCTCAGAAGTGTGATATTTCTCATGAAACGCTTTTGATGTTAGGATAATTTCAACTTTTCATTAAATTATAAAAAAAAAATGTATATCATAAAATCAAATGTCTTTATTCTAAGGGAATCTTTTACCTCCATTTTAGCGTGAACCATATTTAAAATTAACAAGCCAATTCTTAAAATCAATGACTCGTTATTTCTGGATGTCTGAAACGCATCTCGCAAATTTTCTAATGGACTTTTAGGTGGCTTATTCAGTATACCTCCTCTTGACCAGGATTTGAACCAGAGGAAGTAAAACAACTACGATCACTTAAGAGACTATTAATATTCTTTAATAGCCTCTCTCACAATATACTGGACTGCTGGTGACGGGAAGATTGGGGTGCGTATTCCTGTCGGGTTTACTTGGGATGGCTTGTTAAAAAATTGTTTTTCACTCTTCCTCCACGCAAATGTGAGCACACTTACTTTAAATTCAACTTTTATCTTCCCTAACACATTAGTGTAATTAAATATGCGTACAACCCTAATGGGTAGAAAGACGCGGTGCTGATATATATATCTTGGGTGCTACGCCTCATAGCCCCCAGTGCGTTTTATTTGCAAGTGGATGTAAACTAATGTAATTCCAGAGCCGTTTTTTGATAGGTCTTACCGTTTAGCTACAAGCTACATCCAAAGAAAGGTCCACACCAACTTTTAAGTTGCTCCGACATTTTGAATTTTTTTCTGTGTTAAATCGTTTTTATAACTTTTTGGAATTCTACCGTCGGCTACAGAATAGAAGCTGTAAGTTTGCCAAATTTCAAGTTTTTAGCTCATATAAAAGTGGGTCAGTCAGTCGTGTAGCTTTATAGTAGTATAATAATAGTACATATATAATATATATTGTTTAACTCACTGGACCGGCGATGGCGAAGATATTAGGGTTAAAATTCTGGTCGGGTATAACGAAAATAGTTTTCCCTAGATATTTTTCCACTCTCCCTCTTCGAAAATGCGCCTACACTTCTTTTGAATTTAACCTTCCTCTTGTTTAACCAATCACCGTAATTAATAGTATACTTATGTGGTCTTAGGGTAAAGGGCTCACCTCAGGACCCGATGTTCGGGGACTCAAACCCAGCCGGGGTCGACCGATTGTTCAGGAGGCATATGAAAATAGCTTTCCCCCCAAAATTGGTAGGCCCTTTCGTTCTCGCTCATAGAAATTATCCTGTGCTGATATAATGACAGCCTGAACGGACAGTAAGACGCGGTAATAGTTTTATTTTAAATAGTTTCAATCGAGGATGTCAGAATTACAAAGACTCCGTCAATTCACCTGGTATCTTGTGTGACCTCAACGCTGGTAGGTAAGAGAGTTCACACAAACTTAATAGATTAATAATAATTATTAAAACAATAATTTTATTAATTGACATTTTAACAGTAAAACTTTTGTGCCCCAACGTTTTTACGAGCTGTTTAATCGTAAGCTATTTCACAAACTGTTATATTCACTTTTACTTTCGTTAGAAATAAATGATAGCTTTTAAGTTGCGTGGCATAATGTTGTTGTTGTTGTTGTTGTTGTTGTTGTATTGCGGTGCCGGGTTGATTAGAGGCTAGTTAACCCTTGGGTCACGACCCAGGGTCGGGTCTGGTTAAGGGGAGGTTGGCTGGCTTGTGAAGTGGGCCAAGCAGCCGCGGGCTATACCAGAGTGACTGACGGGCAAGATCTAAGGTGTATTTGATGACTATTAACTTATCACCTCTCTCGTCTGCTCACGACAGTCTACATGAGTTCAATGAGGTGGGAGCTATGGGCAGTATTTTTGCAGTTTTTATACATTACATTATATTTGGTCAAAAATCAAATATTGCTCCAGTATAAACATGAGTTTAATTTTCTTCAAGTGGTGATATCAACAGTTGTTAAATATTTTCTAAAGGTGTCCTGGAATTTAATGATAGATTTTTCTCTTAGTTTAAAAATTTTGTCATCTAATGCCGAACCATTTAGTGAAAATCACCGTCAATACACCCAGCCGAGATTTGAATTCTGACCTCCCCGTCACCGGAAAACTAAACCAAAGAACGCGACGTTCAACATCACGTGCTCAGTAATTTTTAAATAATTATAAATTGACGAATGCGACTAAGATTTCACTCAAAAATCATACCAGCCAGAGGGAGTTTTGGAAGCTACTCTAGTAGAGCCGCTCGCACAAACAATATACAGTAATTAGGTCTACAGTAAAGTAAGTAAACCTAACACACAAACATACATGCTGTACATCAATACCTAATGACACCATTCCCTTACAGGGTAGGCAAGAAACTATACATATAGCTAAAACAAACTCTGTATTTAATCCTTCCTCACAATCTTCCTCCAAACTTCCCTACCCTTGCAGCATACTCCCTTCACTTCAACAACATCCATACACCGTCATACATCCTCTTTTATTCTTATAACTTTGAGTGTTTCTCTTTTTCACGCATTCTTCTACAACATTTAACCACGTCTTATATAGCCTACCTCTTCCTTTTGCTCCACACACACTCTACCTTCATATTTTCGTCACTCGATCCAAACTCATCCTCTCAACAAGTCCAAACCAACGTAACACGCTTCTTTCACTTTGACCTATTGTATTCCCTTTCGAACCACACATTCAATACTGACTGTCCATACGAGTTTTTCCACACACGTATCTTAGTTATCTCATTCCAATTGCATTCACCTTGCTCTTATGTTTCTCATAACAAACCTACGCTTTACATCCAGTGGCGGATATAAAATGTTTGCACCCCTAGGCGTAATTATGATATGCCCCTCCCCCCACTCCCTTCCACTCCCTCCCACTCCCTCCCAATTTTTTTTTTGTCAAGGGCTTTAGGCAGTTTTGGATTAAAGAGGTGTTGGGGGGGGAGGGGGGGATGGAAGTTAGTATTTGAGAAAAGATTTCTACGAAAGGTAATCAGGCATGTATATACCCTACAGTAGCTTGAGTTAACATTATATAGAAGGGGAGACACGTCAGCTACAAAACGATTGCAAAGTGCAGTCATTTAAAAATAAATATCGTAGTTCTAGCTTTAATTTTTAAACTTAATTATTAAAAACAAAACATAAAAATAAAAATAAATGATCATACAAAATGTGCCGTTGCCTCTAGGCGCATTTCCTGGTGGGCTTATATTGTAAATCCGTTTTTGTTCACATGCATAAAACAATGTTTTTGTTAACACACTTTTAAATAATTTTATATACTTAAAATTTTAAATATCACATTTCTCTTCTTATTTCAAACCTTCTTATAAACATTAGAATCATTTTAAAATTAACTTTATATTTAAAACCTTAGCATGCGTTCAAAACCACATATTCGGCCTCCGAAACACACCGAGACTCTGAACAGGGCCGCGACCCTTAGGTTGGAAACCTCTGCTTTAAATGCTAGCTCAGTAAAACATTGTATCAACATTGATGGACACGCAGAATAAACGTCAATATCATCTGGTCCAGTTTGTTGGTAATGGACAGGTTAGGGTTCTAATCCTGGATGAGTGTACTGAGATGTTTATCGCCAAAATATTTTCTTCTCTACCGCCATAAAATACGAGGTCATTTCCAATTATTCCTATCTTAGGCATCCCTACCACTATTAGTGAATTAGGAGGATATCCTGGTCAGATAGCATGATTTGGCGCACGTAAACAAATTTCCTTAGTAATTACCAACCTAAATATTGGTCTCACTAATTATTTGATTCAAAAATACTAAAATAATAAGATGAAGATTGTCCTTCTTAATATTATGCCATAACAGCCAATCAAACAAGCGTGTCTTATTTGAAAAAGAAAACGTTTAATAAAGTAGACCAATTACATAATATTAGGCTAGTATTGTAAGTAGCCCTGGTACCTGATTTTCTTAAGGTTTTTCCTCATGCTCGTCTGGGATACATAACGCTGATAAATGTTATTCTGCTCACAAGTACTCAACACGCGGGAAATATTACTCAATTCGGCAGAGGAAGCTATACTGGAAATAAAATGGAAAATATTAAAAACTAACCAGCGTAGTAGCTACTACGAAATATACAACTTGCATTCACACGGTCATTGTTTTTTAATTGTTTTGGGTGTAGTAAAAAAACTCCCAACACAAACTCTTTTCAGGAATCTGTAATGTATTAATAAATTAAAACTTATTTATATTTAGAAATAATCTGACATATTTAAATATGATTTTTAAGTTTATATTTATTACACATATATTTATTTTAAATCCCTTCTCTAAAACATTTTTTGCAAACAAACATATTTCACTTTAATTGGTTTTAAAGACAGGGAAATCGCTGATCAATTCGATATAATAAAACGCGTTTATCTCTTTAGTGCATGCATTTGTGCTTAAACATAACGCAGATGAAATACACACACGTTTCCATGATACCTACTTGTTGTTCCGATAATGGTCGTTATTATATTTGATCTTACACGTTAGCGTTAATAGAGGGCTTATATTGAATTCATTTCTGATTTAAGTACGGAAACATCCTATATGTGTATGGAGATAGTGGAGTATCCGCAGTGGTCTACAAGGAGTACCTTCTGTACTGCTCTTCGTCACCAGATAATGTGACGGGACCTAGATAATAAACTTGGGATGACAATATCAGGGAGCATACTAGATTACCTAATGCTCTGTTCTACGTCACCAGATAATGTGACGAGACCTAGATAATCAACTTGGGACGACAATATCAGAGAGCAGATTAGAGTACCCACTGCTCTGTTCTACGTCACCAGATATCTCGACGAGTCCTTGATGGCACCATTTGGACAAAAGTAGAGGATCTCAGAGAAGCGTACTCAATGCTCTGCTCTACGTCAACAGATAATGTGACGAGGCCTTGATGGTCCACTCGAGACGACATAGCAGAACTGATACCGACTAAATACTGATTTGTGTTTGGCTTCCGAGAAAAAAGGAAACAGGTTTGATTTGAATACAAAACCCATCCAAAGTGTGTCGGATTTGAAGCGTGCGCAACTGGACCCTACGGCGCTCTAGCAACAAAATGTGATCGACCATGTTCCTAAAATAATGTGCTTCAAAATAATGAGTGGATAAACAAACAAGTCTGACTGCTTCTGCATCACGTAGTTCCATGGAAAGAATTTAGCAAAATTAATTAGTTAAAATGTTTATTTTTGAAAAAATTAAATTTATAATTAGACCAAATAAATTAATGGCTTGTGGGGTGTTTTAAGAATGTTGGATATTTGCCTTTTTAAAAATCAACATCAATGATGGTGTACTGCACTGTTATGTGTCAAGTTACGTAAAGCAGGCTTACAGTGATCAATATAGTACAGTGAATAGCGCACCTTAATTTTTTCAGCAATAGCCATTTAGAAGTAACTTACTTACTTTCTCTATGACACCAGGAACTCGAAGGTTCAACGTCACATTTACAAAAGTACGGCACCTATCCCTATCTTGGGCTAGTTCTATCCAGTCCACCTTTTTACATCCTATCTCTATCTTGAGCTAGTTCTATCCAGTCCACCTCATTACATACTATCCCTACCTTGAGCTAGTTCTATCCAGTCCACCTTTTTACATCCTATCTCTATCTTGAGCTAGTTCTATCCAGTCCACCTCATTACACCCTATCTCTACCTTGAGCTAGTTCTATCCAGTCCACCTCATTACATACTATCCCTACCTTGAGCTAGTTCTATCCAGTCCACCTCATTACATACTATCCCTACCTTGAGCTAGCTCTATCCAGTTCACGTCATTACATCCTATCCCTATCTTGAACTAGTTCTATCCAGTCCACCTCATTACACCCTATCCCTACCTTGAGCTAGCTCTATCCAGTCCACCTCATTACACCCTATCTCTACCTTGAGCTAGTTCTATCCAGTCCACCTCATTACATACTATCCCTACCTTGAGCTAGTTCTATCCAGTCCACCTCATTACATACTATCCCTACCTTGAGCTAGCTCTATCCAGATCACGTCATTACATCCTATCCCTATCTTGAACTAGTTCTATCCAGTCCACCTCATTACACCCTATCCCTACCTTGAGCTAGCTCTATCCAGTCCACGTCATTACATACTATCCCTATCTTGAGCTAGTTCTATCCAGTCCACCTTTTTACATCTTATCCCTACCTTGAGCTAGCTCTATCCAGTCCACCTCATTAAACCCTATCCCTACCTTAAGCTAGCTCTATCTAGTCCACGTCATTACATACTATCCCTACCTTGAGCTAGTTCTATCCAGTCCACGTCATTACATACTATCCCTATCTTGAGCTAGTTCTATCCAGTCCATCTGCTACAATAGACTGGCTCAGTTTCATAATCAGACTTTTAAAGAACAGTGCTTTACTAAATACAGGACGACACCTACCTAGAGCAAAATGGAATTGACTAGTTTAATATGTGAATTTAGCCCATTCCACTTTGGTTAAGAAAGTTGTCATCTTGTATCTAGTATTTACTCGCACTTGAGGCCTGCTAGATATGACTATAGATCAAATTCATACTCAAACTTAGTAGGGGAGACTGGGGATAGTTGTAATTTACCCCACAAACGTGGGAATAGTTTAAAATATTATGTAAATATATCAATCTTAAATAAAATAATTACAAATATTAACAACTCATTTATATATGGGATTAGAAATTACTTATTTTTAGCACTATGAGCGTAGGAGGGAGTTTATGGGGGTCAAACCCCCCCTCTACAATTTCAAAAGATTTTATTATGAAGCTTAAATATGCCCTTGTATCAAAATTCAAATTGCTTCTAGAGGCATTTAATTTTCAAATATCAATATTATTATTAATTAGCATCACGTCTTACTATCTGTTCGGGCTATACGTTTAATTTTTAAAAAAATCAGGTGGATATCACTATAAATTGATTATAGAGGCATTCAATTTTTTTAAAAATACCCGTAAGGGACCTTTTCAATTAGCTTTTAATAGCATTCAATTTTCAAAAATTTGCCGAAGGAGACTACACCAAATATCCTCTAGGAATATCCAAATTTAAAAAAATTTAAAAGATATCCCAATAATTTTTTAATATATTTGAAAAGAGTATAATTTTCAAAATCAATCCAAAGAAGGAACAATTCAAATAGCTTTTAGAAGCATACCATTTTCTAATATCTAGGGTAGAGCGGGGTAGAAGTACTCTAAACATTTTAGGTTACTTACCCCCACCCCTCTACCCCTGTCACACAAATAAAGTTCTACCACTACCGTATAAAGTGACAATATTCTTATTTTTAGGAATTCATATTTCTTCTATTTTTATTTGAGATATTTAACGTGCACTTTATGAACAGACTTATTATAACAGCACGCGAAATTTTCTATGAGCGAGAGTTAAAGGGCACACTAATTTTTCCGTGAAAGGTATTTTCAAGGTTATTTTACTTATCACAATGGATATGGTACCAACGGCTTTACTTCCCCATCGAAGGAAGTTGTGCTACGCATTTTTATCGCTCAAGTAAAATCCGTCAACCTCAGCTTGATTTGTACCCACAAAAATCAGGCCCTGAGGCGAGTACTTTACCACAAAACCACAGAGATCAACTTTAAGGTTTAGTAGTAAGTCTTAACATCATGTCATAAACGATTTTGAAACCTTCCCCTCCCAAAATTAAATTATCCCTAAGCCCATGCGAGGTATAAATAAATAAATCAACAATTTGTTTGTCATTTGTAATAATATAGTTTGATTTTATTGTTTATCAATCTATAAAATATATGTTTTCAAACCAACACATAGTGTAGGCTCTATGTTTTTATATCAATACACACCATAGGTTCTATTTTCTTAAAATCCACTCGTTCCCAGTACCTTACGTAACCAACAGCTTAAAACTGCATTAGTACGCGCTATAATTAAAAATTAGTGTACAAATTGTAATTTGTTTTAATCTCAGACACCCAAGAAAAAGTCACGTTAGAATAAGAAAAATTAGTTTTACAAGATAACAAACTAAAGCTTAAAAAGCTTTCAACTAATTCGCAAAAGAATAACAATTCAATAAAGAATAAAATAAAACTTGCAGAGAGGAGCATAGATTTTGAGAATGTCTCAACAGGTAACGGCCAGACGTATCGTTTGGTGTGAAATAAGGAATACGGTGAGGAAATTAAATTATTATTATTATTATTATTATTATTATTATTATTATTATTATTATTATTATTATTATTAGCACCGCGTCTTACTACTCGTTCGGGTTATACGCACTTACGCTAATGTGTAATGGTAGGGTGATTGTGAGATGAAATGGAGGACCTACAGTTTAACGTGGAATCCGAACCACGGTGGAGGCCTGGAATTCCCTACATTTACAAGATGTCTTGTCAGAGGTGAAGGAAGGGTTTGGTAATCAGATAAATCTGTGCCGGGACCGAGGATTGAACCCTGGCCGCCAGCACAGAAGTCCGACCCCTTACCCCTAGACAGCCAGGTCACCGCCAACACATTAAAATATGGTATTCTATCTTTCTAAACAGCTACTAGGTTGATTTACACTAAGAAGTTACCTAAACCAAGAAAGCAGGATGCGAATAATTAATGTGGTCAAAGCTAAATCAAAACCATTAGAAATGGCAGTGAATTCATTAAATATGTTAGTACGGTAACTAAAGTTATTGACCAAACCAGTTTAATATTGAAAAAAAATAAAAATAACAAAAAGTGTAAAGTGAAGTAGTTAAACTTTCTAAGAATGAGAATATTTCATTTTAAATCAAGCATTTACTTTGTCAATGTACTTTTCAATACACCTACTTATAAATATCATGTAAGAAGTCTTTAGTTGCTAAAACATTCAGCTATAAATTGATTTTAAGCCTTATTTATAGAATGTATTTAGTATAGTCTATTGACTAATAAAGTAAAATACATCTCTTCGTTCACACAAGTAGAAACAGTTCTCGTCCGTTATAGATTGCAGTTGTAGTGCGTGATTTATTTATAATTAAGTAAGTCAAAGTAATTTACTTGAATAAAAACCATATTTAAAACAACGATTTGTTTTGTTACCATTTGGGTTGTACGCATTTGAACCAATCACGTTGTATTATTGATGAGTAAGGCTAAATGTAGAGTAATTGTACAGTAATTTCCGTGGAGGGGGAGCAGAAAACTATTTATTTAAAAAAAACCTCAGTACACTCGATTTGGATTAGAAACCCGATATCCCAACCATCGACAGTCCAGTATATCGTGAGAGTGACGTCATAGACCATTCGACCACTGAAGCGTGAATACAGGAATGCCGATGCATGGCCGCGTGAATAAACGGATTAAGCTAATGGCAGTAGCTTACTGATTTCTAGATATCTGGTTTGTAAGCATCGTTTATCCTGAAAGGTAATAAGCTTACCTTGCATTGATATTTATATGCGGCCATAAACGTACTTAACAACTACAATAGCGTGTCTATTTAATCCCTCATAATAATATGCGCATTTGCACAGTCGTCACAGTTTTATAGACATCATAAAAACCTCCCGAGTCGAAGATGGTTACGTTTTCTGAGAGCTCATGATATACTATTAATTACTCATATGTAGTAGTACTGTTTCAGCTCATCCATCACAGACTCTGCCTTCAAATTTGAGTTAATAATGTTCCTGGGTACTGAATGACTCCCGGATAGCCCGGTGGTTAGACCACGTACTAAGACAGGCAAACGTTATGGGTTCGATTCCCGTGTCCAGGTGTAATTTTTCAATATAATGTAACCGAACGGCCTCAATTGGTAAATGTGTAATATTGTATGTTATGAATAGTGAATGACAAAACGAAAGTTGCGAGGTTATTATGATTATTCTATAAACAAATTAATTGGAGGAACTGACCACAAAATTGTTGTCAGCATTCCTTAGGGAGGAACCAGGGTGGAGGACCGGTTAAAATTAGGGAAATTGAGCCCCTCATGGTTGACTACAGAAAATAAAAGGCTAAGGGTCACTCTGCCAATTTCGGGGCAACCGGACTAAGACGCCGGTCCCTCGGTACCAGTCTCAGAGGCTGCCGCTCTAGCCTAGGGAACCCGGTTTGGTGACTGTGTAGGGATCACCTAGGAGTCATTGGATTAACGTCATAACACCTCATTTTGTCACAGGCTTCCTTATATAATTTAAGTTCTTTCATTCTAACTTCACTTCTAACATCACATTTGTAGTAGATATAATAGTATTAATAAACCTTTGAAAAGCCAAGTCTAACGTCAATAATGAACCCAC
>JBCFYV010000024.1:15582758-15632758 GCA_039000515.1 Timema cristinae | reverse complement strand
TCCAAGGAAGGGATTTACATGAAAGCTAAAAATATGATTAACTCTTTTTTCACGCATTCATCCATCAAGACATATACTTTGCAGATGCCATATTTGATATATATATTATCAATACCTATAAAATAAAACTAAGAATACAGAAAAATGTTACCAATGTTGACCACAAAATAAAGTTTATATATTTTAAAAGTTCCTTATTTTAAAATTAGACCACAACATACATAACCTATTTAAGGAATTGAAATAGGTTTTTAGATAGTGCAATATTAAATTTGTCTAAGGCTTTGACTTTAAAATTAGTTGTCAACAAAAATATTTAATGCTAGAATTGTAACCATGTTTTTTGTTATTCTGCTAAATATAATTAGAAAAGGTTCTAAATGTGGTGAAAATAATCAAGGCTAAACATAGGTTATTTTTAAAATTACATTCATCCCCATATAAATAGAGAATTTTAACTGGTTTCAAATATTCTGGGGTGTATTACCATCGATCAAATAGGGTAAGTGGATCTAGAAAATCTTAGTTTTTGATTTAGGAGGAAATTTATAATTAAATTAAGGCCCTTTGCCCTGCCGAATGCAAGTCTCTTTTGTGGGATGGTGGGTGGGTGAGTGGAAGGCATGGCGTGGCTTCACAACCGACCAAAGTATCCTTCCGCATCAACAATAACAGATGTATCACGGAAACCGTAGACGGCGCTAGCTACCGGACAGGTCTTGCGGAAAAATCATACGTTTGGAAATATCATTTTTCTCGAGAACGAGTGAAATTTTTATGTTAATATTTTCAACACTCCTTCTAAGATAATAACGTATCGATGTTTAATAATGGTTACGTTTTCTTATTTTTTGTTATGAAACCGGGAGTTTTCTATTGAAAAATGTCAGTTTTATCGATAGTTATTTGGTCACTGTTAAAATTACAGAGGAGGTGTGTATATACAAAAGTATAAGTTAGTCAACATGGTCCTATTCTTGAACAAACCCTTTCAGAAAAAAAAAAATGGCAAAACAATAAAAATTCTTGTAGATAACCGTATGTTCCCATGGCTCTGCATTTCCACGCCAAATGAAAAGGACCAATCACTTTAATAAGAAATCTAAAACGAGTAATGCAATAAGCAAGACAAGGCTTAACAGAAACAAACAAAAATACAAGACAGAACCTTTGTTTTTTTTTCGAAAATTGTTCAAAATGGAGTCCTCCTGGTTAGATACATCTTCTGAGCCTGCGTTCCATGCTTTGTCACATTCTGTTTGTTTTTTTGTTTTTTATCATCGTGTCTGACTACTAGTTTGGGTTGTAAGCTTGTGTACGCTAATAGTTTTAGGTAAGAGGAAGGTTATATTAATAGGAAGTGTAGCAGAATTTGCGTGGAGGAAGAGTGACAAACCATTTAGGGGAAACCCCCTCAGTACACCCGACCAAGATTTAAACATCCATCTCCCCGTCATCAGCAGTCTAGACTACTGAAAGAGTAGCGCGTTAGACCACGCGGCCACCGAAGCAGTTTCGTAATCTGTAGAATACATCTCAGGTGCTACGTATTTGCCCACATCAATTTGCAATAAGCTCTATTGAAATCTCAACATCAGGAACTGAAGTTGCGTTTACAATGGACTTTGAATGTCTGCAGAAATAAAAATCCATTGGTTTCAAATCTGGTGATCAAGCAAGCAATTCAATGGATCCCCCACGGCCAATCCCTCTTTGAGGAAAACCTTTAATAACTCTAAAACTAAGCCTTTCTAGGGAAGTGTTTGTATGCCCTTTTGTTTTGGGTATAAGCCCCTAAAATATTTGACACTAGTTTAAGTTACAATCTGTATATGATTGTTGAAAGTACAATAAGATGGACCATTTTCCCGATTAGCATATGGTGGATAGTCACCTCTCCCCGTCTCCCCTTCCATATGAGAGAATTGTGACGTAACCATATCTTGTATTGGATGAATTGTCCCATATTGATGAGTGGTTCTCTCAGCTGGACCTGTTGAAGCGCTCAGTTTGGTCACAGCCAGTTTCACTAAGTGGCCAATGCTGCCAAGTGGAGGTTGGCACATTTAGCCATCGACTAACCTAACCAGGCATATTATTCAAATTATTTTTTAACACCACTTCTTGCTACCTGTTCAGATTATATGCATATGTAATACTTACGTTAATGATCTAGGGGTGAGGAAAGTGGAATTTGGTGGAAGTTTATCTATATTTACGTGGAGGTAAGGTGGAAAACCATTTAGGACCCTCAATACACCGACCGGGATTAGAACCCCAATCCCCTTGTCATTGACAGTCTAGTCTAACACAAGAGTGACGCCCTATACCATGTGGCCACAAAAGTAGGTTTAAAGAAAGTTGTTTGGAAAAAATGTTTCTAAACGAAAATATTTTGGTCCAGATATCAATCAAAAATATAAAGTTTTACTTGAGAAACATTATTGTTTATATTTTGAAAGTTACATATAGTCTAACACCTTATCTCAGTATGATATCATATCTGTCTATTGAAATTAGGGTCCCAGGTTCGATTTACAGCATGGGGAAAAAAATTGGTCATTGGTGAAATAAGGAATTTTTTCTTTTACAATGATGAATAAACTTCCGGAGGGATGAATGTTTTATATGCTCTAAATTTACGTTAGTTTGTAAGTCGTGTGTTGATATAAGCAATCGTTTCTGAACGTTCACGTTCATAACCGTAATAGATATAATTTGATCACCACCATAATTGGTCACATGTTTCTTTAACTATAATATAACCACCACCATAATTAGTCATATGTTTCTTTGACTATAATGTAATCACCACCATAATTTGACAAACGTTTCTTTGACTATAATATTTCAGGCTTTTAGCCCCAATTATCTGCAATAGCTATTTTTTAACCTGTTTATTTAAGATAGGCCTAATTTTTATAAGCAATTTTTCGTGTAAATCCTTGAGATTATTTTTCATCCTGCTTCCAATTAATATTAATTTGTTGGTCAGTATGAAGCATATAACTATATGTTTGATGGGTAATTTAACCGTGAAGCTTTTAAAAAAAAAATTAACCAACAATTTTGTAAATATGACATAGCATTTATACCATATATGTTCACGTAAAGCTTTTATCCAGTGAGTGAACTTTTTAAAGGTTCTGTTGCCCTCCGCAATCAAAGGCCATTGAAAATATACTTGATAAAACCACAATATGACAACGGTGTTCAAATCATTAAACATAAAACAAGTTGACACCAGGCCAGCCAGACTGTAAAAGAAAATAGAAAACAAACAAAAGTGAGTTCAATAAAATATGAGCGGGGAGCCACTTTGTCATCAGATTTACAGCTAATTGAAACTATTATGGCCTTTTTAGTGCAGTTTACTTAATAGTTGGTTAGTTACTTAGTTACTTTATGCACTCGAAAGTACATTGCTGCACTTACAAAAGTACGCCACCCATCCCTACCTTTAGCTCGTTCCATACAGTCAAATTCATTGTACCCTAGCCTTATATTTAGCTAGTTATATCCAGTCCACCTCATCACACCCTATCCTTATATTGAGCTAGTTCTATCCAGTCAAATTTATTACATCCTATCCCTATTTTGAGCTATTTATATCCAGTCCACCTCATTACACCCTATCCTTATATTGAGCTAGTTCTATCCAGTCAAATTTATTACATCCTATCCCTATGTTGAGCTATTTATATCCAGTCCACCTCATTACACCCTATCCTTATATTGAGCTAGTTCTATCCAATCAAATTTATTACATCCTATCCCTATTTTGAGCTATTTATATCCAGTCCACCTCATTACACCCTATCCTTATATTGAGCTAGTTCTATCCAGTCAAATTCATTACAAACTATCCCTATTTTGAGCTATTTATATCCAGTCCACCTCATTACACCCTATCCTTATATTGAGCTAGTTCTATCCAGTCAAATTCATTACATCCTATCCCTATTTTGAGCTATTTATATCCAGTCCACCTCATTACACCTTATCCTTATATTGAGCTAGTTCTATCCATTCAAATTCATTACATCCTATCCCTATTTTGAGATAGTTATATCCAGTCCACCTCCTTACACCCTATCCTTATATTGAGATAGTTCTATCCAGTCAAATTCATTACATCCTATCCCTATCTTGGACTAGTTCTATCCAGTCCACCTCACTACACCTTATCCCTCCCTATCTTGAGCTAGTCTTATCCAATGATACTAACCCTTCGGGTTGTACACTTATGTACTAATTACACTAATGATTTAGGAATTATGAAGGTTTCATATAAAAAGTACCCCATTTTAGTGGCAGGAGAGTGTAAAACTATTTAGGGAAAAATCACCCTCAGTGCTCCTGACAGGGATTGAACCCCGAACTCCCCTTCTTCAGCAGTCTAGTATAACACGAAGAGTAGCACGTTAGACCACGTGCCACCGAAGCGGGTGGTAAATTAAAGTTACGGTGTCTGATTCTAATGTGTTTTTTTTTTAGAATTACTCTAGAATCATACGCTGGAACCAATATTTTATCATTAAGCAAAAACTAATAAATAAATAGTACAGTGGTTTTTTCCCCCACTCCATCTTTACACACATTTGGACTATTAGAATTTTTGCTATGTTAATATGCCGAAGAATTGATTTGGTAGAATTTAAAGGAAAGATAAGAAGGGAGAGTAGGAAATAATTCAGAAAAATCTACACTTAGTTCACCCAGATGGAGTACGAGCCCCAAACATCCTGTCACCCAAAAACTAGACTCAACGAGCCCCAGTCTGCTTATTCACCAATACGGTTTATGTATATCCTAACTTGGCTGGTGGTGAGTATGAAACTTCTACAATATTCGCTTTAACTCTACATGACGAATGATGATGAGATAAAACATATACTTCTTCTTTTATTATTTAATAAATCAAGGTGCCATCTAACACCGTTCAACAGTGTCACACCGCCTTAAGGAGGAGATTTACATTTGACATGGTCATCAAAGGATTAGGTACAGTGATACGATCTGCCAATAAGGCTGTGTCATGCGATCGTTCAAAGTGCCGGCCGGCCGTCGCCGCTTGAAGCACTGACAAATGAAATACAACGTCGCGTCTTCTTTACGACTGACAGCCAACATGAAAGTTAACCATTTTGTATTTTAAGAATCAAATAGCTGAAGCTAATATTTATTTCTTTTTAGTGAGGAATTCTTCATCTAGATAATATATTCTCCATCTAAATATTACATTCTCCATCTAGATATTATATTCTCCACCTAGATATCATATTCTCCACCTAGATATCATATTCTTCACCTAGATATAATATTCTCCACCTAAATATCATATTCTCCACCTATATATCATATTCTCCATCTAGATATCGTATTCTCCACCTATATATCGTATTCTCCATCTAGATATCATATTCTTCCTCTATATATCATATTCTCTATCTAGATATCATATTCTCCACCTAGATATCATATACTCTATCTAGATATCATATTATCCACTTAGATATCATATTCTCCACCTAGATATCATATTCTCCATCTAGATATTATATTCTCCACCTAGATATCATATTCTCCGCCTAGATATCATATTCTTCACCTAGATATCATATTCTCCACCTAGATATTATATTATCCATCTAGATATTATATTCTCCATCTAGATATCGTATTTCCATTTAGATATCATATTCTCCACCTATATATCGTATTCTCCATCTAGATATCATATTCTTCCTCTATATATCATATTCTCTATCTAGATATCATATTCTCCACCTAGATATCATATTCTCCACCTAGATATTATATTCTCCATCTAGATATTATATTCTCCACCTAGATATCATATTCTCCGCCTAGATATCATATTATCCACCTAGATATCATATTCTCCACCTAGATATCATATTCTCCATCTAGATATTATATTCTCCACCTAGATATCATATTCTCCACCTAGATATCATATTCTCCACCTAGATATCATATTCTCCACCTAGATATCATATTCTCCACCTAGATATCATATTCTCCACCTAGATATCATATTCTCCATCTAGATATTATATTCTCCACCTAGATATCATATTCTCCACCTAGATATCATATTCTCCACCTAGATATCATATTCTCCATCTAGATATTATATTCTCCACCTAGATATCATATTCTCCGCCTAGATATCATATTCTTCACCTAGATATAATATTCTCCACCTAAATATCATATTCTCCACCTATATATCATATTCTCCATCTAGATATCGTATTCTCCATTTAGATATCATATTCTCCACCTATATATCGTATTCTCCATCTAGATATCATATTCTTCCTCTATATATCATATTCTCTATCTAGATATCATATTCTCTATCTAGATATCATATTCTCCACCTAGATATCATATTCTTCACCTAGATATCATATTATCCACTTAGATATCATATTCTCCACTTAGATATCATATTCTCCACCTAAATATCATATTCTCCAACTATATATCATATTCTCCACCTATATATCGTATTCTCCATCTAAATATCATATTCTCCACCTATATATCATATTCTCTATCTAGATATCATATTTTCCATCTAGATATCGTATTCTACACCTATATATCTTATTCTGAAATTGTAAAATTACAGGATTCCCGTGTCCAGGTGTCATTTTTTAATTTTCAGAATCTTGTTTCTTAGTTTAGGTTTGTTTTCTGTTAACGCGCTTGAATATTTATCATCAGTAGAACGAAGAGTACATATCCACGTACGAATTTATCATCAGTAGAACGAAGAGTACATATCCACGTACGAATTTATCATCAGTAGAACGAAGAGTACATATCCACGTACGAATTTATCATCAGTAGAACGAAGAGTACATATCCACGTACGAATTTATCATCAGTAGAACGAAGAGTACATATCCACGTACGAATTTATCATCAGTAGAACGAAGAGTACATATCCATTTACGAATTTATCATCAGTAGAACGAAGATTACATATCCACGTACGAATTTATCATCAGTAGAACGAAGAGTACATATCCATTTACGAATTTATCATCAGTAGAACGAAGAGTACATATCCACGTACGAATTTATCATCAGTAGAACGAAGAGTACATATCCATTTACGAATTTATCATCAGTAGAACGAAGAGTACATATCCATTTACGAATTTATCATCAGTAGAACGAAGAGTACATATCCACGTACGAATTTATCATCAGTAGAACGAAGAGTACATATCCATTTACGAATTTATCATCAGTAGAACGAAGAGTACATATCCACGTACGAATTAATATCTAGAAAAAATATTTTTGCTATGATATTCAACATATATATTCATAACCTAATATAATCGCATAACTTGCAAACTAATTTGTATGTAAAACAGACTTTAAATTGGGTTCTCTGGCCTTCAATTCATCCCTTAAGATTCATTTTTTGTCCTCACCAGGAATTTATCTCAATATCTCTGACTAGGGATGTGTTAGTGAAATAAAATTATTGATACGTACTTTGTTCATTACTAGTATAAGAATAAAATTATCGATATCGTACTCTTATCGAAATAAAATTATCGGTAGGGGTAGTTATCGATATCGAAAGAATAAGCAGAAAATTTAATAAGCATACCTACCATTTTTTAGTGTAGTTTGTGTAAGAAAATGTTAAATATTTTATATACTTGTAACTTTTGTATCTATTAACAATAATATTTTTTTTCTATAGATAAAATTAAATCACTGATTAATGATAATCACACAACATAATTTTTCTTAATGATGTACTTAGCATCTTTTTTTGAATGATTGTACAGAGCGAGGTCTAATGTTCACAAAACCCCTGATTATATCTTTTATTACAACTTTTAAAATCGTCTAACTAGGCGTGTCAAACTTATTTTGTACTGTGGGCCACATAAGAAAAGTTTAATTATGCTGAGGGCTGGGCTTAGAAATAATTTTAAAATATATATATTTTAAAAGGGCTATTTTTAGTACGTAATTCTGTTTAATACCCTATGTTATAATGGTCACATACGAAAATATAAATAATATGATTAGAATTATTATTTCAAAACAAACATTTGTTTACCACAAAAAGTTGTTGCGTAATATTAAAAATTAATTAAACATAGAAAATAAATAAAATTAAAACATAACCAAATCATACTTTCTTAGATGTTATATAGCTTATTATTTTAAGTGAATCCTTGGTATCGTTTTACAAATTTGGCATAAAATCTTTAGCTGACGTAATTTTAAAAATTGAAGATAAATGCTGATCAATTAATCTTGACCTTTCTGGAATTAAGCGATTTTTCACTAAAGAAAATAGATTTTTGCATTAATATGTGCACCTGGACATAGCTAGTATACGTGTAGCAAAAAGAAACTGATCTGAAGAGATATAGTTGTAAAAACCTGGAATTTCAACTTACATATATTTTTGCTTCACTAAAGAATCAGATATGATTTCCATTAATTCTATTTGTAAGATTTTGTTTTTGATTTCAATGTCAACCGAGGGGGAGTGAAGAGAAGAAACTGAGATTCACAGCTTTTGAAATCTGTTTTTTTTTATTGAACTCTGTGGGTTTCAACAATTTTATTTGATGGGTATACACTGCAAATTTCAATTAAGAGGATTTTAGCAACAGAGTTTTGCAACTTTCAAATGATCCAAGTTTTATTTTTCTATTTGTTTTAGTTAAATAAATCTTTTTTGTTTAAAAGCATTAATTTTGTCAATTAATGTGGTAACAGCGCGATTTTTGCCTTAAAGTGTAAAATTAAGTTGACAAAGACCACGTGTAAGGTTTGCAGGGTAAGAAAGATCTTTTATCCACTGTCCATATTTTATCTCAATACATTCTTTATTTTTTGTTTAAAAAAAACTATTTCTTTCAGCAATTTAAGGAAACATTTTAAAATTTCATGAATTGAAAGCCATTGAACGTCTTTATAATAATATAGGTAACTTCACTTCATAAATCTTTCAGAAATGAAACAAATTGGCGATAATTAAGTCCACGTGCATCAATAAAATTTACAATTTTAGCAACTTTTTTTAAAAACACTTGTCCGATATCTAGTACTTTGGAACTTAATGCTTGCTGGTGAATAATCTAATGAAAATGTCCAAAAGAATTATTATCTTTTTGATTGCCTGTATTATTTAGTTTCAATACAACTTTGTTAGTAATACCCATCATGGCAGGTGCACCATCAGTCGCAAGACAAACCAACTATTTCAATAGTAGCTTATATTTATTAAGAGCTTTTATAAGTGGTTTAAAAAAGATCAGCTTCAGATGTTGTATATCATACTTAGAACTTCCTAAAGCTCTTCACTTACTTTCAGGTTCATGTCACATCCGAAAATGAAAACTGCCTAATGAACAGTATCTCAAATGTATGTACTGTACTTTCGTCTATTTCAATAGAGTAGGCCTAAAATTTTAATATTATTGAACTAAACTGTTATCTTAAATTATAGGCCATTTAATCGATTCTGCTAGATCAGTATTTTGACTAAAGCTTATACTTCTATATTTTGTTATTTTTTCTGGACACAACTCTTCCATTGTTTTAATCAAGCATTCGCAATAAATTCCTCTTCAGTAAATTGTTTGGATTTAATTGTGATTAAATGTGATGGCAGATACTATATAATTAGATTTTACAGAAGCTGCATTATTTACACCAGGTTTGGTAAACACATTTTGTTGTTTTTGAAGAACTAATTTCCATTCTTCCAACTTCTTTTCACGAAATTTCGTAACATATTGGTCATAGTTCGATGTGTGATCAGTATCATTGTGGCGTTTAAGATGGTAATCTCTACAACCTGAAATAGAATTCTTACATATGAAGTACAATATTTTAATATTCACTTCGATACAAAAAATATGGTAGTTCCTATTTCTTTGGTAACTAAGATGTTCTTCTTCGATAGATATCTTTTTAATCACACTTATAATATACTTCGACATAATGTGTATCATATTATGCTGGTTTAACTAAAAACAAAACACAAAACTATCACACGTCGCTGATCGTACGATTGATTGACAGTGAATATGTCACGCTGATCCGATGTCAAAAGTAGCAGGGACTGAGATATCTGTTTAGTGATAACTGCACCCAATTGATTACGGAAGCCGTGACTATGGAAAGTTATCAGCCAAAATTATAGTGACACATATTTATTTTTATTTTAATAAATCTTTTTTGGGGGGAAGAGTTTAGAGGGAGGGCCGTAGATCGTTTTCTGGGGGGAAAGGGGGCTACATGCAGCCCACGGGCCAAGCGTTTGACATGCCTGCTATACACCTTTTGGGGTGACAACTGCATTACATATGGCTTGGCGTACAACTCCATGAAAATATTCTTAGGTTTAGTCACTTTTTTAACTGTCTGTTATTTCGACGGCGTTCTGAGTATCACGCCGGATATGGTAATGTCATCAAACATGTCGGACGCAGATATATGTGTTTGATTAATTTCACCGTCGTAGCACTGGTCACGCAGTCTAAGGCTTCAGGCTCACAATATACTGCCTTTTCTATTATAGAGAGTTTAGGGTTTTAATCTCAGTCTAGTCCATTAGGGATATTTACCACCCCCTTATGATATATCAATGAATATGAACTATCCCTAAAAATAAACTAATTTTAAGTTATTCCATAATGAAAGGAAGAAGATATTTTTGAAGAGTTCAGTACGTTTTAATGATTTGTACTTGAGTTAGTTTGAGTCAGTTTCAATATCGTTGGGGCCTAGAGCTTAAGACCATGACCAACTTTCTCTGAGAGACTTAAGTTTGAATCTTGGGGAGGTCAACATCTAGGTTTTCATGTAGGGATAAATCAGGTGGGGTACGAGTGATTTTGAGCAAGTGAGACTTCAGACACTCGTCATTCAAATGTCAAATCTCTTTCCAAACAAAAACTAAGAAAATATTTAAATTTCATTTTGGTCAAAAAGTACAACACATTTAAAAATAAATATTTCCATTGAAGGCATTTAAAACTTGATTGTTAAGTGAGAATATCTAAATAGTGAATATTTTCTTTGATAAACAATGTTAATACTATATATGTAGTATTTATATACAATTTACGTTTATCGGCGAAAATATGGATGCTATTATAACAGGTTCATTAATAAAGAGCTCGAGGTTGTTTGAAAAAGGTTCTGGACTAAAAATTTTAAAAGTAATCATGAAATGTTTGAATTGTTGGTGGACTTTATTACAAATCCTGTGATTTGGAGGTATAAGAGATATGATATAAGGAATTTTTCGCCAACTACTACAAGACTAGTTAAAATAATTTTCTGTAATTCATTTTAATATTGGGAAAATTAGTTTTATTTTAACGTTTATTTATTTATTAGTTATGAAATAACTATTTTAGAGTAGGCATAATATTACATTAATTGTAGTACCCAATAGTATAACTTAATAATCATTACTGTTGTTTCCAGGGAAAATTTTATAATATTTTATGTAGAGGTTAAGTCAAAATTAAACCAATTCAAGATTGTTATTTAAATAAGTCTTTTTAATGTGTAAAAGAGTTCTTGTTTGTTTTCAAAATAGTTTTCTATTGAAAATAACAATCTATTAATATGAAATACACTTTTATACATTTACCAAATTTACTGGGACCCAATAAAGCGTTTCGTTAAATTTACTTGACAATAACATCTCGCTTATTTGTTGTAAACCTTTGAGATTTTTGAAGACACATCCTATTTTAAATAAAGTTAAATTAGATATATATTAAAGATAGGTCTGTAATATCATGAGGGTCGTAAATACATGGAAATAGTGTGGTCATCAGAGGACTCTTCCAACGTGGTGGTCATTGAGTTTCAGTATGCACTACTGACACATTCTGCTGAATCTCGTGGTACTGTTCACTTTCATACACCATCACCGTCAAATGTTTTCAGCCTGTGGCCGGATCAATTTAGTAAAATGCCTCCATATTCCTCTATACTTCTTCCATTCTTCTCGCTTCCATTCTCATCCTTTGATTTGCACACTTTCTGTTATCTGCTCCTCCCAATCCCTTGGCCTTCCCTGCGGTTTTATCAGACATCCTTGATCTCCATCATTCTCTTTAGTATCATCTCCTTTTTCGTCCTTATGACACACCCATAATATCTCAATTCTCCTTCCTCTACTATCTCATGTACTCTCTGTACTCCCACTCTTTCACGGATAACCTCATTCTTTTTTTGTTGGCACCACGTCTTATCACTTGTTCAGTTTACACGCATATGTACTAATTACGCACGTGTGCTAGGCATGAGGAAGAGTGAATAAAGAGGAAGTGTACCCGCATTTGGGCGGAGGGAGAGTGTAAAACTATTTAGGAAAACAACCTTCTCAGTACACTAGACTGGGATTCGAAACCCCGATCTCGTGGTCATCAGTAAACTAGTGTATTGATAGAGTGACGTCTGAGACCATGCGGCCACTGAAGCAGGTAACTTCATTCCTTATCTTGTTTCTCCTCGTGACAGCTAGCATGTTCCTTAGAAATTTAATTCCCACAGCCTCCACTTTCCTAGTTTTTCTTACATTCATAGTACATGTTTCTGCTGCATATGTAGCTTGATACAAACTACGCCACGTTCCACACAGCTCTTCCTTACTCTTCAAAGGAACTTGGTGACCTGGCAGTCTAGGGGTAAGGTGTCAGACATATATGCTGGCGGCCGGGGTTCAATCCTCGGTCCCGGCACAGATTTATCTGATTACCAAACCCTTCCTTCACCTCTGACAAGACATCTTGTGAATGTGGGGAATGCCAGGCCTCCACCGTGGTTCGGATTCCACGTTAAACTGTAGATCCTTCATTTCATCTCACAATCACCCTACCATTACACATTAGTGTAAGTGCGTATAACCCGAACGGGTAGTAAGACGCGGTGCTAATAATAATAATAATAATAATAATAATAATAATTCAAAGGAACTTCTCTTCGCTATATAAGGTATCTTATCATGAGAAAACTCCACGTAGTGATTTTAATTAATAGTATCCCTAAGAGTTCATTTAACCTGTGACGTTGTCACAGACATAATGCAAACATGGACGATCTGGCTCACCTGATCTGGTCCCCTTTGACTGGGCTGGATCTCGACTTCATGAAACACGCGCACTCAACTCCACTCAACATCACGCGGCTTACTGACCGCCCGTGGCTCGAGGCCCGATTAGAGCAAGACTCGGACAATTGAACATCAAGATGCGCTAACCCGTATGCGCCGACGGTTGTGT
The DNA here is from genome assembly GCA_039000515.1 of Timema cristinae. NCBI lineage: Eukaryota > Metazoa > Arthropoda > Insecta > Phasmatodea > Timematidae > Timema > Timema cristinae. Next base: position 15,619,430 of record JBCFYV010000024.1, on the reverse strand, counting down.
TCGAGTGAAACAAGACTCATCCACCGGCGCGTGATTTGAAATTATCACGAGAATAATCGAGAATTCTGTCGAAGCAACGTACACCCCTCTCCCTTCGTCCCAGTGTGATTCCCGCCGTTTGTGAACACGTGATTGACTTTGTACAGTATATAACGGCTGGACTGTGTAGTGATGTCACTCATTTCTCTGCACTCGATTAGGTGAGACACTTGTCTTAGATTTAGACGTAGGTCGTTGTTCGACGTTTTCTAAATTATGTTTGGGTTAAATTGTTCAAAATTTAAGTTTCAACTTTAAATATAAATCATGATTACTAATAGCTATATTTCTCTGAGACTGCAGGATTTGCCTGTCAGCCATTATGGTTTATGCGCTAGCTTTTTCTTTGTACTTAACGTTGTGTCCGCCTCACGGACGGGTTGGAACTTTAGCATGGCGCAATCTTGGGGCGCTAATGGAACTTTAGCATGTCGCCATCTTGGGGCGCTAATTATTTCTGTTTAACGTGTAACTTATTTTAAAATAGTTGTTCTGCTTGCTAAAAGTTAAAGATTTGTTACGATTGTGATTCTTTTTAAATTGTTACTCAACTCGGGGGGCGCGAGCCCGTGCACCCAGCACATTGGTCATTACAATAATAATAATTAGACTGAACTAATTTGATTGGGATCTATTGTAACAGGTTAGGTTTAGGTAAATCATTTTCTCTGTCGCGCCTTACAATGGCAGTCTATTATAAAACTTCATACTTATGTCAATATAGTGTCGGCATCGCCAGGTCGTGTAGACCTATACATATTACTTGTATTTAACTTTCCTGCTAGGTTAGTCGCCTTCTGCGAGGGTCAATTTAATTATGACTACGTTGGTATTAATCATTCTGTTTTCTCTTAACGACTTGGGGTCTTGCCCCTTTATTTATTGTTTACTTTGGCCCTTATCGGCCAGTCACTCGACTTTCCTAGAGTGTCTCGCTCTTGTATGTCTGCTAGTTGTTTGTAGAATAAAATAAACTCTCTTGTAACTTACCTACCTTTTATTTATTGTAATTTGAACCTATCAAATCATATGAAGGGGGGGTTACAAGAGAGAAGCTGCGCCACCCTGCTCTCGCAGAGTTGAGTGGGGCACTTAATAGGATATTAGGTATAGTTAGGAGAGAAAATAGGGTCCGCCTGTCTGCAGTATTGTTGGATGATTGATATTGTACTGATTCTTGTTTGTTTATGTTTCATGACTCCGTGACCATGGAGACCACTCCTGCAACTGCCATGTCCACCTTGACCACATCTAAGACTGCTGTCTACCGCCTGAGCCGGGACGAGTTGACAGCTGAGCTGACTTCAAGGGGCGTCTCCTTCCCTCCCAATGCTACTGTGGGTGAGCTCAGATCTAAGCTATGTGGGGAGATTAGCGGGACTGGGGAGGCTGAGACTGACTCGGGTATGGACAGGATTGAGGATGGGAATCCACCCCCTTTAGCGCCTACCACTCCTCCTCCACCCCCTTCACTAGTTAAATGTCAGAACAAAGTACTTATGGAGATTTTGAATCGGACCCCTGTTTGCGACGGTCAAGATCGCGCTACTCTGTTTAAATTTATGGTTGAGATCAACAGAGCATATTGTCTAAAGTTAGCGAGTGATAGTGAATTTTTGATTCTGTGTTTGGCCAAAACTTCTGGTTTTTTAACCCAGTTGTTCTCCCGTGGGATTCAAAATGGTTTATCTTGGAGATCACTTACTGACCTCATTTTAGAAGCGCTGTTGCCCAGTAGGGCTAGAGAAAGGTTATGTAAGGAAGTTATTCACAGGTTTCAATATCCCCACGAATCGTTGAGAGATTTTGTTTTATCTATCACAGAGGCAGCTCAAGTTCTCAATAGTGGTCTGGGGGAAAGTCAGATCGTTGATATTATTCTTGAGAATGTGTCGCCCCTCACCCGGCGACATTTTGTATTTACATGTAAGCCCTGTACGGCACTTGAACTTTTCTCTCTAGCATCTTCGATTGAAAACACCCTGCTCGCCGAACAGGAGTATTTAAGTGCGCATGCGCCGGCGGCATTAAACCGCAGACGCACGGGTTCAACTCCCGAACCTATGAATACGGCCTTGTCATTAGCGCCTGTACTACCGGGCGATCGCGATGCTAACACTCCTAGGGACAACTTCAGGCCTTCGGGTTCTGACAACCGTGCGCCCCGCGACCTCTCGCGCATGAGATGTTTTCGGTGTAGAAGACTGGGTCACGTACAGAGACAGTGTAGATCGGGAAACTTATAGGGCGCGCTCGTAGTCGTGGTCCGGTCGTGCCCACTTGTATTAAACCACATGCTCCTACTCCTGTAGTTCAGATCCAGGTAGCCCAAAAGGATTGTGTTGCTCTTTTAGATACTGGAGCCAGTCACTCATTTATATGCCGTGAGTTCTTGCGCCAGTTAGAGGGTAAAACAAAAATCGATTATAGGTCGATAGGTCCTAAGATTTACGCCGTGGCTAATGGGCAGACTATCTTGGTCGATTGTAAAGTAGTGCTCTCTATTAAGATAGAAAGATTTGCCTGGAAACGTCCATTCTTTGTTATGCCAGAACTTCCCTTTGATGTTATTCTAGGGACTGACTTCATGTTCGAGACTGGAGTCAAACTTGACCTGAGACGCTTAGGAATATCTTTTAGTTTTGAACCTAGTTTGTTTATTCCGTTTTGTGTTGGGCACCATCCTCGCAGGTTGTTCCCCATTGTCGAGGAACGTGAAGCGATAGATCGTTTGATAGCTCGATTCCCTGACGTCATCACTGACAGATGGGGCAAGTGCGACATTTTGCCGTACGACATTGTGGCGCAGGACCACATTCCTGTTAGATCTGGTCCCTACTCCTGTGCACCCCCCAAACTCGAGATATTTAGAAATCTTATCATGGACTTGGAACGAAAGGAGGTTATTCGTCCCTCCAAATCCCCATACGCAAGTCCTGCGTTCATTATTCCCAGGAAAGGTCATGGGCATCGCTTGATTGTCGATTATAGAAAGCTTAATAAAAAAATAGTGTTCGACCCATACCCCATGCCTAGCATAGAGTCCGCCTTCCAACATCTTGGCGGAGCAAAATATTACAGCTTGATTGACCTTAATGCGAGCTTTCTGCAATGTGCTCTCTCAGAGTCGTCTAAGAAATTTACCGCGTTTATCACCCCCTGGCAAGTCTACGAATTCAACCGAGTGCCGTTAGGGATAAGTTGCGGGGGGCAAGCGTTGAGTAGAGTCTTAGACCATATTTTGGCGGACCTGAAATACAAATTCGTGTTTAACTACCTTGATGATATCTGCGTCTACAGCAAATCTTTTGATGACCATTTGCGTCATGTTGAGGTAGTGTTGAGGCGCCTGCGCGAGGCTGGGTTGACTGTAAACCCGGAGAAAGTCACATGGGCGAAGAGATCTATCCCATATCTTGGCTATATCATTTCTGAGGGAAACCTGCTCGTTGACCCGGATCGGGTTAAGCCTATCTTGGATTTTCCCGCCCCAAAAAACATAAAAGGGGTATTACGGTTTCTAGGTATGTGCGCCTACTACGCTAGGTTCATCCCGAACTTCTCTGACTTAGCCAACCCCCTTAACTCCTTGAAAAAAAAGGGTGCCACCTTTATTTGGGGTTCTGCCCAACAGCAGGCTTTTGTTGCGCTTAAGCGCCACCTAGTGTCGCCAGCCGTGCTACGCATGCCTGACTTTTCTCTGCCTTTCCAACTACATGTTGATGCCTCCTCTGTAGCGCTAGGGGCGGTTCTCTCTCAAACGACTTCCGAGGGAAGTAGACCTGTAGCTTTCGCCAGCAGAACTTTGAGCCCTGCCGAAAGAAAGTATAGCATATATGAAAAGGAATGTCTCAGCTGTATCTTCGGCATCGACAAGTTCGCTGACTATCTAGAGCTTCGCCAGTTTGAGTTGTACACTGACAACCTGGCCCTCAGCTGGATATGGAATCACCCGAAACAACTAGGGAAAATTGGACGGTGGGTTTGGAAGCTATCCAGGTTTAAGTTTACTACCCATCACGTTGCTGGGAAGCTTAATGTTGTCGCTGACGCTTTGTCTAGGATGTGTGAGGATAAGGAACCTGTAGGAGAATGTAAGGAGGATGGCTCGTTATTCGTTATCCATACGATTCCCGAATCCTTTATCTCAATCAAAGACCATCAGTTGATGGATCCGTGTTGCAGACAGATCGTTGACAGGATCAAGCGTGGAGAGAGGATTGGGAACTACGAGATTTTTAAAGACCTCTTAGTAGTCCGTGTCAAGGGTAGGATAAGATATTTTGTGCCAGAGAAACTTAGGCCTATGTTACTTAAATATTTCCACGACTCCCTTTTTGGCGGCCATTGCGGTGTCCTTAAGACCGAACGCAAGGTTTCTAAGGAATTTTTTTGGCCCTTAATGCCTAGAGACGTTAGAGATTGGGTGCGCAAATGTGAGCCGTGTCAATTGGCCAAACCGGCGCGTAATTCTAAAATAGGGTTTCACTCCGCGGATGTTGCTAAGCAACCGTGGGAGAAAGTTTTTGTTGATTTCGTCGGCCCCCTTACCCGCTCTACCCAAGGGAACACCTCTATACTCGTTGCCATGGACGCCTTCTCTAAATTCGTCATACTCATCCCCCTAAGGAACATGAAGGCAAGGACGACTGTTAATGCTCTGTGCAGGCGTGTTTGGGCGATTTTAGGGACCCCAAGGGTCATAGTAAGTGATAATGGACCGTGTTTCCGTTCTAAAGCTTTCGGAGATATGTGTTTTTCGTGGGGGATAAGACACGTTACCACTAGCCCGTACAACCCATCGCCGAACCATGTAGAAAGGTTTAATCGTAACCTAAACGTTGCCTTGGCGATCTTTCACCACCTGGATCACACCCACTGGGACCAGGACTTAGACGTTTTGAACATTGCTTTTAACGCCGCTTTCCATGAGTCAGTCAAAGCCACTCCTTCCTCTATCCTCCTCAATAGGGACCTGAACCACCCATTATTGTTTAACTGGGATATTGACCCACTCCTAAATGACGCAGGTGATTGTTCTTATGAAAAGAAATGTGAGGTAGTTTTTTCTAACCTCCTGAAGTCCCAAAGGAAGGTTGCCGCCACCTATAACCGAGGGCGTATCCCTGTCCCATTTAAACTTGGGGACATTGTTGTGTGCAAGTGTTTTCCTCTTAGCTCAGCTGCTGACAAGTCTTCGGCGAAGATGGCGTATAAGTGGAGTGGTCCCTGGTCGATTGAAAGATTTCTTACACCTGTTTCGGTATTGTTAAAAGAAATATCCGACCCATCTTTGACACGTAGAGCACATGTCAGCCACCTAAAGGCTGCAGGGAAATGAGTCAATTGACCCCGTGCTGTGTGTCGTCTGTTTGCTTAAGTGTACCTTTGTGATTTAATTTTGCGTTCTTAAGTGCATGTTTCTAGGTATTCTATATTGTTGTATATATAATTTATATAAGGGAAGGGGTACCACCCCCTGGTATTGTTAGGATAAATTTGTAGTACTGTAGGGCCTAGGTATGACTTTGGGCAGAAACTTGTGTTGGACTGTTTATAATAAAGCGTGTGTCGGGTCCAAAGTACATGGTGCAGAACGTTCGCCCCACCGACCGGACTACCTCTAAGTGCGTGTGAAGCGGCAAACCCACCTTTCCTCATTCGTGGAAAGTCGTCGCTAAACAGAGTTGTGGGTATCTCTGTGACTCGTGCTGGTAGACAATGTTAGTGCTACGAAACTGCCACAGTAACTTTCAAGGATGGCTGCGCTAACTGATAAACTTTACAATTGGATGTGGTGTTCACGTGTAAACTTTTGTTCTCAGAGACTTCACCTATTCGGCCTTCCGTCCCCCCCTTTTCTGCCCTGCCCTTTCCTTCCCCTCCTTTGTTCCCGTACACTCATCGGCAGTCAATGATCGCCCAGCTGGGCGTGGCGATGAAGCTTCCCTGGTGGTTAAAGCGGGCCACCTTACGAGCATATGCTGTCTCCCTGTCAACCCGGGATGACGGTGTGTTGGAGTGAGCGTGTGAAGCAGAGGTCAACCCCCGGAGTCCAGTTATTCGTCATCTCCCGAACCTGCATCTGGCCACCTAACATGGCCTCGGAGGGTACCGGAGCCGCCACCCACCCTCTAGTCAGCGGTGAACATCGAGGAAGGCGCCTCCCCGTGTCTTCACCAAAGGCTAAGGACGTCCTTCTTCTCCGTCCAAGGGGGGACATTGTGACGTTGTCACAGACATAATGCAAACATGGACGATCTGGCTCACCTGATCTGGTCCCCTTTGACTGGGCTGGATCTCGACTTCATGAAACACGCGCACTCAACTCCACTCAACATCACGCGGCTTACTGACCGCCCGTGGCTCGAGGCCCGATTAGAGCAAGACTCGGACAATTGAACATCAAGATGCGCTAACCCGTATGCGCCGACGGTTGTGTTCGAGTGAAACAAGACTCATCCACCGGCGCGTGATTTGAAATTATCACGAGAATAATCGAGAATTCTGTCGAAGCAACGTACACCCTCTCCCTTCGTCCCAGTGTGATTCCCGCCGTTTGTGAACACGTGATTGACTTTGTACAGTATATAACGGCTGGACTGTGTAGTGATGTCACTCATTTCTCTGCACTCGATTAGGTGAGACACTTGTCTTAGATTTAGACGTAGGTCGTTGTTCGACGTTTTCTAAATTATGTTTGGGTTAAATTGTTCAAAATTTAAGTTTCAACTTTAAATATAAATCATGATTACTAATAGCTATATTTCTCTGAGACTGCAGGATTTGCCTGTCAGCCATTATGGTTTATGCGCTAGCTTTTTCTTTGTACTTAACGTTGTGTCCGCCTCACGGACGGGTTGGAACTTTAGCATGGCGCAATCTTGGGGCGCTAATGGAACTTTAGCATGTCGCCATCTTGGGGCGCTAATTATTTCTGTTTAACGTGTAACTTATTTTAAAATAGTTGTTCTGCTTGCTAAAAGTTAAAGATTTGTTACGATTGTGATTCTTTTTAAATTGTTACTCAACTCGGGGGGCGCGAGCCCGTGCACCCAGCACATTGGTCATTACAATAATAATAATTAGACTGAACTAATTTGATTGGGATCTATTGTAACAGGTTAGGTTTAGGTAAATCATTTTCTCTGTCGCGCCTTACAATGGCAGTCTATTATAAAACTTCATACTTATGTCAATATAGTGTCGGCATCGCCAGGTCGTGTAGACCTATACATATTACTTGTATTTAACTTTCCTGCTAGGTTAGTCGCCTTCTGCGAGGGTCAATTTAATTATGACTACGTTGGTATTAATCATTCTGTTTTCTCTTAACGACTTGGGGTCTTGCCCCTTTATTTATTGTTTACTTTGGCCCTTATCGGCCAGTCACTCGACTTTCCTAGAGTGTCTCGCTCTTGTATGTCTGCTAGTTGTTTGTAGAATAAAATAAACTCTCTTGTAACTTACCTACCTTTTATTTATTGTAATTTGAACCTATCAAATCATATGAAGGGGGGGTTACAAACCCAACGAATAACCCCTCACTTAGCTAAGTAATTTATTATTATTATTATTATTATTATTATTATTATTATTATTATTATTATCACACCGTCTTACTACCCGTTCGGGTTTAACTCACTTACGCTGATGTGTAATAGTAGGGTGATTGTGAGATGAAATGGATGACCTACAACTTAACGTGGGATCCGAACCACGGTGGAGGCCTGGCATTCCTCACATTCACAAGATGTCTTGTCAGAGGTGAAGGAAGGGTTTGGCCATCATATAAATCTGTGCCTGGACCTAGGATTGAACCCCGGACCCCAGCACAGGAGCCCGACACCTTACCCCTAGACCACCAAGTTACCAATATAAGTAATATATTTGAACTAGATGTCGTATCATGGTGCGGTTTTCTACATTATACTTAAAAACTAAAAATGTAACTGAGACTAGCGAAACTATATTTTCATACTAAAAGAATATTACAATATTGAATTTAAAATATTACTAAACTGATCCCAATTTCGCTGTTACCAAATGAAGTATGTAGAAAACCCACACTATGGTATATTTTATGACTCGAATGTAATCTTGAATCTTATTGGCCATTTAATCGGCCATGGGCCTGTTATAGAAGAATATCAGTGTGCAAGGACACCTTCTGAATGAGGTCACAGTTCCTTTAGTTAGCCACTAAGCAGGAACTAAGTCTCATCTATGTTAAACATCCTGTAGTTTACAAGATGTCGAAACCATCTTCGAAAGAACGGCTAGCCTCCGACAGTATCGTACTGTTTTCTAGTTATCTGGTTTGTACGCATCGTTTATCCTTAGAGGTAATAAGCTTACCTTCCATTTGTTATTTAGATAAGACTATAACCGTACTTAACAACTAAGATAATTTGTATATTTAATTCATCATTATATGCGTATTCATACAGTTGTCATTGTACTAGTGGCAGCATAAAACCCTCCCGAATTCAAGATAGCTACCTTATCTAATAGCTGATATTATTCGATCATTAATATGTATCTGGTGATTTCTACATGTCCATCACAGACTCTACCTTAAAATATGATATATAACCATGTGTATATGAACAGAGTCCAATTTTGGACTCTGTTCATATACACATGGTTATATCACACCTTCTAAGATCAGTTTCAGTTCTTCAATAATGACAAACTTATATTAAAGGCGTTAATTGCCTGATGATGGCGTCGTATTGACACGCCGAAACATGTAGCAACTTGGGCTGAAACTACACCAGCCATAAAGAAATAAAAGGAACAAGGGCATTAAAGCAGATAAGCCAGAATTCAGTATTAAAATATAAATTTTAAATCATCATTATCAATCCTCAACAATCAATAATTTAATAAATATTATATTTTTTGATTCTTGCCATATTTACTTATCCATCTTAACCTAAAATATTATGTTTTTTAATTTTTAAATTATTTATTTATTTAATATGTTATATATTCATGTTTTATGTAAGATGGTCCTATTCTTGTAAAATCATATCCATTGTCAATATATTCTTTTATCTATTCAATTTATATCTAATTAATCCACATTCAGTTCTTTTTAGGTTACATTGTAATACATTAATATTGTTATTATAATAATTATTTCAACTTTAATTTCAACTACCATCATTGTAATTTTATATTAATTCTACTTTTATAATACAACAATATATTGTTTTTAAAGGCCGAACGAACTTAACACATCTTCTATTTAAAAAAATCTAAAATAAAAATCAATAAGATGTTGTTTATTTATTCGGAAGTAACCTATAAAAGGCACACCGATATTTATTTTGGCAGTAAGACATTTTACTCACACATAACATATTAAGATACGCATTCGACTTGTACATAAAATTTGACAGTGTGCATGCGACCTGGACATTAAATAAGGTTCAACAAACAACACGCGTCATACGTGTGAATGATTTATCTTCACACACTGACTATTCAAACACAACTGATACCGCTCTTAAGAGTCACGGACACAAAACTGAGAGTTTACGAATGTACACTTTGCTTCCTCACTTGATTCCATTATGGTGTAGCTTATAAAATAGGGTCATAGTGTAATCACTCAAGGTAAGACTTCTATCTTTTAGGATAAAATAAGCTACCAATGTTGCCACATTTATCAATTTTAAACCAGAACTGTTTGATTCCTTGAATAAAATCAAAAAAGAGTATATATGGCTTTTACGACTTTTGCATCTTGACAATATGTGAAAGTTCAATACTGACTTATTTTGGTTTCAAACGCTTATATATGGATTATTATTACTATCCGCATTAATGAACACATGAACTAAGGTGTTAGTCTTGTTTTGTCTGGTTTTCTGGTGAGAAAGGGGCTGGGATCTAGAATACAAACTGGCTATGCTCAGGAGTTTTTAGGTTTTTTAAATAGTTTACTTCCACTCTTCTGCGCAATTGTGACTACGTTTCTTCTAAATATTACTTTTATCATCCTTACTCCATTATTATAGACATATGGAAAGCAGGGGTGGGTAGTAATAGGTGGTTAACAAAAGTTAATGTTTTTAAATATTAAATAATACTAAAATATACTATTCTAATTTAATTATAAAAAATTAGTATACAAACAGATTATAAAATATATTTTATCAATATTTCCAGGGTGTTATTTTTTATGATGACTGGCGTATTACGGCACTGCTCTTCATTCTCTCTACTTACTATCTAAACTATTTAACACTATCATCTCGATAACAGTTACGTGATTTGTAAATTTAAAAAAAAGTACGCAATTGTAACTATCGTAACACTTTTTCTTTACTAATGTAGATTTTTCACTTACAGATGTTCATCACGTTTCTCTGAAGCGTTCGAAATTCTTCCCCTCTGGAAATAAAAAAATGAACTCACGTACGGACTTGAACTAATAATACATCAATTACACGAGTCAAAACAGAAAAACAAAATAATTGATGATTACTGTTATATAACATCTTTATCGTCTTCTCTTGGGGAGTGAAACTACACAGAAAAATCGAGATTGTTCCTATAAATCAAATAACACATGGTGCTCGGTGTATGTGTTGCAGTAATAAAGCAAACAATTCTATAGTACATGTGCTGTTCATTACGTAATGTTGTGAATTCACAGTAAGAGAAATAGTATAGAGAAAATAATGGCTTTGAACATATTTCATTGTTAAAAAGGCGTCATGTGTGACTAAACGATAAATAAATTTAATTTTTGTTTGGATTTAAGTATTGCGGTTAGCAATTAAGCAATTATAAACTTTTTAATAAGGACTAGGGAGGATGTTTGAATGAAGTGCACCCACAGTATATTAGAGAAAGAAAGGAAAAATCACTGTGTTAATCTACATATCCTGATTTGTGGTATACCAATTTTCTAGGATCAATTTTTTATGTCTCAAACCCTATAAAAAACTAGAAAATAATTTTTCTTCAATTAATTTAAACATTAAAAGAACCACTATTAACAATAATCTAAAGTGTATTAGAAAGGTTTCATGATTGTCTAACAGATGGAAGCACTAAATCAATTTAAGTAAAAATGGGACTTTCCCCCTTTTACCCTTGTGAGCTTAATTTATGTTTAAAATCCCTAACATAAATTCTTTCTAAAATACTAACCTTAGTGTCAACCTTGGTGGTCTTGGGGTTCAAACCCATCTGGTGCTAATGGATCTTTCTTGAGTAAAAAAATCCGTTTCACAACTTCCTTCAAAGGGAAAGTAAAGCCGGTGGTCTCATAGCAATTGTGGCATGTAAAATAAATTGTGGCATGTAAAATAACTCTGGATGGTTTGAGAAAATAATTTCCTGACAAAATTTGTAAGCTCTTTCGTTCTCGTCCATAGACATTTTCGTGTGTTGATATCATCAATCAGTGCAGAAGGCACGTTAAATACCGCGAATAAATGGAATGAAACTAAACTTAGTCTTTACAAATTCCGTCAGTTTTTTTCTTTGGTATGCGGCCTTGATTTACGATGGACTTCCCCACCTACACCTCTATAATAAACACACATTATTACATCCACATTTGGCTACTTCGTACTCTAATCGATCTCTGGTCAACTGGGTCTAAACGCTTGCTATTAATACGAGTAATTGACGACTAAATATCAACCTCTGCCAACTTCTGAAGGCAAGGTGGTGATTAGGTGTGAATTGGTTTTCTATATTATACTCACATCACTAAATAAAAAGCCTTTACTCCCTCGTCGGGATTAAAAAAATAAATGTTACGAAACTCAATCTGGACTTTCTCGCTCTATTGTTTGAAAATGGAGATATTTACTCAAAGCTCGTAATATATGTGAAACGAAATCATATACATTAGAAAACCCAAGCATAAATTGCACTATACTTATGTAATTTTTTTTTTGTTTGGTCCCGGTTTTAAATTTTATAATTTTGTTTTTAAAGACTTAATGTCCTCATTTGTATGTTTGGACCGATAAAAAAAGAAAGATCAATGTTGGGTCCATAAGGGTCAACACTTCGTATTAAAATTTTAACTTCTGGTAAATTCATTTTTATTGGTCCAAACATACAAATAACAGTCTTTAAAAATAAAATTATAAAACTTAAAACCGGGACTCAAAAAAATGTTTTACGTAAGTATAGTGCAATTTATGCTTAGGTTTGCTAGTGTATATTATTTTGTTTCACATATATTACGAGTTTTGAGTGAAATATCTCAATTTTTAAACAATAGAGCGAGGAAGTCCTCTGAGAAGCTCCATACCATTTATTTCTGATAAATAAAACAACAAAATGAATATTTATTCCAAACTATATTTCAAATTATTTCAATTGTAAAGTACATACTTAATAGTTTACATAGATTGACTATGTTCTACGTCAGTGGGACCAACCGGCAGCCCACGGGCTAAGTGTGACTCACGTTCAATGAAAATGTAGCCTTTACAATTTCCTGGAGGGAAATTTTATGTGGTAGATGTAAAATAGTTAATTATTTAAATAAAAATATGTATTTAAAAAGGTCATTATTGAATTTCTCTATGTATTTATTTGATTGTTAAAATATGTATAGATATATAGTTATAATGATAAGTTGTTTTATGAAAGTGTGTATGCATATCTCATAATTTATTTTTGAAGAGATTTTTTTTTTGCAGAAAAATTTGAAATATTTTGCCATATAAAATTACAATATATATATATAAGTAATGAAAGTAATAATTGTCATTAAGTGTTATTTGTAGACCGATGGGATTACTAAATAGGTGAGTATCTTCAGCCCATAGTACAAACTGATAATCAAATTTGCCCTTTAGGACGGAAAACTTTTGACCACTTCGTTCTAAGTAAATTTTAGAAAGAGTAAGTTTGTTTAATATGCGCGTGTGTTTGTGAGCAAAAGTGAGAAGGAAAGAGAGAAAATAATATAAAAAGAGAGAGTTTCCAACTTAGATTTATTGCGATGAACAATCTTGATCCTTGATGTAACACTTTTGTTTGGATTCAAAGAGGTTGTAAAAGTAAGACCCTGGGCTATTTTATTTAGTGCTGTATGCTCTTATAACTTGGTTTTATTACGAATGAACATTTTGAGTATCTTTAAAATTGGTAAATATTAATAACGTTGGACAATATTAGTTTGATTATTTTATTTTATAATTGATATATATATATATTAAAAAAAATATTTGGCACGTCTGGGCTACATTAATCGTAGCCCAGTAGTATAAAGATTGACTAGTAGTAATGTACCGTTGCCCAGGGGAAGCGCAAATGTACTAATCGTACGTCCTTTCCATGTCCAGATGAGATGAGATGATGATGATAGTGAATATGATGGTGTGGAACCAGTTGAAACACCTAAACCTAACTTAAACCTACCTGATAAAACCCCTTCTAGGAAAAATACCTAAGGTATCAGCCTTGAATCGAACCTGGGACCTCCAAGCTCGTAGCCAGGTGCACTAGCCAATACAGTCACCATCGGGACGGTTTATTTCAAAAGCGACATATTCTAATCTCATCACTTGATGTATAAATACGTGCAAGTAACTCCAGTAAATTTTTCTAGCTTACACATAATATGTTCATTCGTAAGAAATTTTGAGTGCAGTTTGAATGCGTATCCTTTAAAAATTAAAAGTAGATTTTGTTTTTTCATTAATATTAAAGGACTGTTTAAGTTTCATAAAAATAAATAAATTGATGTTGATTGATATTTAAAAAAAATGGTAATAATTTAATTTTAATTTTAATAGAGATATTTTATTAATTTTTATTGCTAGCTCTATTTCAATATCCAAAACCTTTCAAATATTAAAGGGAACATATTTATTTCATGTTTAGGCTAAGCTATATTAATTAACAAAACTCACCAATAAGTGTAAGTGCATATCTGCAATGGATAATACACTAGATAAACATACATGTTTAAATCAGATCGAAATATTTTGAAGTTATTGAATATAGTGGTGAATTAATACACTGTATAAAATTAAATCTTTTCTAAACTGTGCTGACTATTTTCAACGGCCACATGGTTTAGGGCAGTGTTTCTCAAACACTCTCCAGTCACCTACCCATTTTGGGAGCTAAAGTATCAGTTTTATATCTACACAAGAAAAACAAACAACGAAAAATGTACCGTCTATCTTGTAAACGGTATTAAATACGGTATTGCCAAAATTTAATGAAATCATATTGTGGATACATAAATGGTAGTTCAAATTGTATAATACATTTTTTTGTGTTAAGTTAAACAAAGCTCAGACAGAGGGAAAGAAAGGCTTATAAAAGTCCATAACATCTTGTTAAAATATGCGCTAATATGTTTAGAAGACTTGCTACTATTATGGACTATTTAGTGATTAATAAAACTCAGCGGTGTATTGCGTACTCCCTAAAACCATTCTCGTACCTGTAGGGGAGCGCGTACCACAATTTGAAAAACCCTGTGGTCTACGGTGTCACTCTAGTGTTAGAATGGTATGCTGAAACTGGGATATCGAGGTTTGAAATCCGGTCGGGTTCATTGAGAGGAAGGGTGGATAAGGGTGGTTCTTAAATGGTTTCCCACTCTCCTTCTACGCAGTTGTGGGTAGATTATCTTCAAAATTCTTCCTTCCTCATCCCAACCACATTAGAGTACATGTAATTATCATATTATTCAAATAGCATGAATGGGTAGTAAGATGCTGTGATAAAAAATAACACCTTATACACGTCATTTGGACACTGTTGCTATAGACCAGTAGTCTCAAACGAGAGTTAGTCGAAGGTAATAATAATTAGCACCGCGTCTTACTACCCGTTAGGGTTATACGCTCTAAGTACTAATCACGCTAATGGATTAGGAATTGGGAAGGTTGAATTAGAGGAAGTGAACCCGCATTTGCGTGGAGGGAGAGTGTAAAACCATTTAGGACCCCCCAACCCCCAGTTCACCCGACCAAGATTCGAACCTTGATCTCCCCATTCTCAGCAGTCGAGCTCAACACGACAAGCGCGTTAGCCAACTACACCACCGAGGCGGGTGTTAGTCGAAGGGCCAGATTCACAAACTCGGTGCGTGCTACATAACAAAGTCCATACAAACATGTTTGTTCAATTTATTGCGTACTTTTTGCTTGCACTGTGTCTGACGATATCAATTGAGCAAGAAATGGCCCTCAGTATATCTAGCTATGAATCAAACCTCGATCTCTCCAACAGCAGAAAACTGGGCCAGACTAGCCTGACGTTTAGTCCGCGTTCCTACCTATCATGTTCTACACTAGTTATATGATGATATATATTTAAAATCATTGGGTCAACGAAATCTGTAAATAAATATTATATTATGATATACAATATATAAATAAATAATTATACAAATAAGTATTTAAAAGAATAGAAAAGTATAGCATTACGAAATATTTTAAAGTGTTTTTTGCTTTTCAAAACTACGTACACTTTAAATTGTAATTTACCGCTTCGGTGGCCGCCTGGTCTAACGCACCACTCTCACAGTAGACTAAACTGCCAATGACGGATAGATTGAGGTTCGAATCTAGGTCGAGTGTACTGAGGGTTGTTTATCCAAAATGGTTTTCCACTCTCCCTCCACGCCAATACGGTTACATTTCCTAAAAATACAACCTTCCTAAACTCTAAAACTATTAGCGTAGCTAGTTCATAAGCGTAAAACCTGAACTGTCATTAAGACGAGATGCCAAGAAACAGAAAAATAGTAATTTGTAATCGTTAATTATGTTCTGATTCACTTTGAGCCCACTTGTTCCCCTGACACACTGAAGTTTCACATTGAAAAGATTGCGAGGTGTCAGCTGAAAAGGAAGGATTGTGTGGGCTGGTAGCTGTCAATCAATAATACCATTATTACACCTGACTTTCATCCCGCAAAACAATAAAATGGTCACTCAACTCTTGCTTCAGAACATGAAATAACCTGGAAATTTATTGTTAAAGTGCGCGTATGAATACCGGACGAGCAAAGAGATAAAAGTGTCACAGGAAGGTGGGCCTGTCAGGTTATCAATTTTATTGAAGGCCGCGGGTCGTTGGTTTGTGAACCCTGCAATATACTTTAAACATTAGTTTACATTCTTTAAAATTAAAAACGACACCTGGAATCGACCCCGGGACCTTTGGTTTATTACGCTTATGCTTTAACGACTGAGGTGTGACCTGGTGGTCTAGGGGTAAGGCGTCAGACTTCTGTGCTGGCGGCCGGGGTTCAATCCTCGGTCCCGCCACAGATTTATCTGATTTCCAAACCCTTCCTTCACCTCTGATAAGACGTGTATTAATCACACCTTGTGAGTGTGTGGAATGCCAGGCCTCCACCGTGGTTCGGATTCCACGTTAAACTGTAGGTCCTTCATTTCATCTCACAATCACCCTAACATTACACATTAGCGTAAGTGCGTATAACCCGAACGGGTAGTAAGACGCGGCGCTAATAATAATTTAACGACTGAGCTATCCAGGAATCGTCCCGTGCCCATGGTCGTCCTTAACTCATATTTTAAGGCAGAGTCTGTGATGGACGTTATCTAGTTGACGATTTCCGGACGTCCATTACAGACTCTGCCATGTAATATGAGTGATGAATGAGCAATGCACTGGATGATTCCTGAATATCTCAGCGGTTAAAGCATTGGCGTGCCAAGCCAAAGGTCCCACTTTCTATTCCCGTGTCCAGATGTTATTTTTTCATTTAAAGAATAATATATCTAGATGCGGCTGTAGCCGTAATTATAAAATATAGTAGCTTTGCTATTTAATACATTATTTTAGCTTAGCTTAGCAAATGCTAGCCATTATTTCTGAGTCATAAATACCCAAACTTTAAATTATTAGTACTTTTTACCACGTGTTACTACTTGTTTAGGTTATACGTAACGTAATCTAATTAGTGGTCTATATATCATGTAAACTACTAATTATCCTACGTTAATGAGCTAGATATGAGGAAGATTTAAATTAGAGGACGTATACGAGCATTTGCATAGATGGAGAGTGGAAAACCATTTAGAAAAATCCGCCCTCAATACACCCGACCGGGATTCGAACACTGATCTCCCTGTCGTCAGCAATCTAGTCTACCGCGATAGTGGTCACCAAATCAAGTAAGCTATGATTATATTAATTTGATATATAAATAAATACATGTAGCTACAAAAAGAGCTATGATTATAGTTTGGATTTATATATAATATGTTAGAGGCTAATTGAATCGCTGAAAAGTTATCTTAATAATAATAATTATTTACTTTGTAAATTTGTGTAATTACGAAATGAATTTGTAACAGAATCTAGAAATATGATAGTGGTGTTTTTAATTACAAAAATATATATCTTAGAATATATTATATAGTTATACAAAAATAGGTTTCGTGACTGGTAAAAGGCCAAACTAATTTTATTTTCTAAATGACTACATCTACGTGGCTAAATGTAAGCTATTTAATGGTAAGTATTCTATTGAGTTTAGAAATAAATATTTCAATATATTTGTTTGAGTATAGCCCTAACGGTGACCTAGTGGTCTAGGGGTAAGGTGTCGGACTTTTGTGCTGGGGTCCGAGGTTCAATCCTCGGTCCTGGCACATATTTATCTGTTTGCCAAACCTTTCTTTCACCTCTGCCAAGACGTGTATTAATCACATCTTGTGAATGTGTGGAGTGCCAGGCCGCCACCGTGGTTCGGATTCCACGTTAAACTGTTGGTCCTCCATTTCATCTCACAATCACCCTACCATTACACATTAGCGTAAGTGCGTATAACCCGAACGGGTAGTAAGACGCGGTGCTAATAAAAATAATAATAATTCTCGTACATGCGTGAGCTGTATTTTCCCCTCCAATCTCTTTCTTCCTAAATAATGGTTTACTGTAGCGATTAAAAATATTTCTCCTTCAATCTTAAATTATCTTACTATACTCACCAACAACATGACTTAGCACTAGTCAATTCTTAGAAAAATGTATTTGCATTCCTTTCTACTACTTTTAAATGTGCTTGGGAAAGTGGTAATTCCTTCTTGAAAGTCAGAAAATCATAGATACTTTTTTTTTTATCAAGAAAGTAGTGGCAATAATATATTTTGTGACGTTGGAATCGTTGTGTCTTAGGGAATATTCTTAATATCAAAATGACAAATCACGCATTCATTTTCAAGGTTGTATTTATATATGCACCTTTAAGATAACTTGATATTTTAGGTGATGATGTAGGGCACGCGAAAAAAAGGCCAATAGGTTGACAGTTTTTATAGCAAAATATTTTTAGTTTAAAATAAATAAAATAATGCTTCAGTAGAAACATAGAATTTAATTTTCTTCACATGGTGATATCAACAGTTATTTAATATGTCAAGGTTGTCCTGGAATTAAATGACAACTTTTATCTTCATTTAGAAAGTTTGTCAACCAATTGCCGCAGTGTTTATGAAAGATATTCAATAAATATTGATGTATCTATCTGAAGAAAATTAAGATCTATGTTTCCATTGGAGCAATATTTAATTTATTTTGGATAAAAAAATGTTTTGCCAGTATAAACTGAAAAAACACTGAATTTTTCTATCGCTTCCTACACTCCTACCTTAAAGCATCAAAAAGACAACAGTAACGGCCAGTGTCGATATTCATGAGGGTGATTATACAAGGTACACTTCAATTTACATAGGAAGGATCTTTTAGAAAATACCTATAAACTTTTTTTCTTCCAAAATTGATAACCTCTCAAGATTATATGACTTATGTATAAATATATATTGACAATGTTTTAGTAAATTTTGTGAATGTCAAAAAAAGTGTCTTCTTATTTGAGAGCCTCCTCCCCTCTTCAGTATTTTAATCTCTTAGTGGACCAAATACATCTTATATTAATTCCTTAAAATATTCTTTTCTCAAATACTTGTGTGTCCATCCTTATATAATAAAATATAGAAAAAATTAAATTTATATTTTGATCTAAAACTATTTTATTAGCTTATACATGATTGTTTATGACCGATCAAGGTTATTTTGGTCATATTCAAATATTATTTAAAAGTTCTTGGTATATTTGCGAGATTAAAAGTCTAAAATATCGACAATTAATGATTGTGACCTGTGAAGTTTCCTTACGTGATTGATTGAAAACTGCCGTTAGATCGACCGGTTGCCCACCCCTGGTTTAGAAAGTGAACGTTATTATATACCCCAATAAAAGTAAACCTATTACTACTAATGAACCAAACTATACTAAGATGAGAGCAATCAAAATGCAGTTTTCTCCCTCGTCCCATTATTGGTTGCTCGTTAGCACGAGAATGCAGGCGTAAGTTTGTGCTAGCTATTATCACCTGCAAGCTGTGACTATGAAACTCAGCGCGCTGGGTAAAACCCGTCATGTCTAGACTGGACAAACCTCTTCAACGAGGAGGAGGAGGTGGTTTTGAAGATGTGCAGCATAGAAAGTGCTCGCTCCATTTTCACAAGGTGCAAAGCAGCATTTTGCACTTGTCAATGTTTGCTATGATGCGCGTGCATAGCGGTCGGTTGCTAGGTTGGAGCTAAAGTGGGTTAAAGGACAGTAGTAAACAGAATCGTTATTTACAGTACATTTGACATTGAAATTTGGGAATGCCAGGAAAAGTAGAGAACATTATTTTTTTCCTTAGTGTGTTTTTAATGAATAAGTGGGGGTTTTAGGCCCCTCTCTATCTAATGAAGGTAGTTCATTATAACACTTGTTTTCATATCCTTTCGTCAAGCGGACTTTGGTTAATTTTCTTAAAATTCACTTTCTTTAACTTATGCCTTTAGAAATGATAGTTCGTTCACAGCCACAGGTTTAAAGTGAACTAATTAAAAATGAATTATTTTATATCTATTATTTTACTTAGACATTTAAATGTATGTTTTATATATTTAGCCTATTAGAAGGGAGATATGACAAGCATAGGCTTAAATTATTTAAGACGACTTATAAAAGTTACGGTATAGAGTTTAGTATATGATAGTTGCTATGTAGTAGGCAAAGCTATTCACCTTAAATTTAATAAAGCTAACAGCCTATTTTTCAAAATAAATTCTTTTTATATTTTAAGTGATATATAGATAAGAATTAAACCTATAATAGTACTTTGTAACAAATCGTTTATCATATTTTAAAGATTAAATTGATTCTTACAAAGAAACAATAACATGAGTATTATTTTGAATAACGGAAGGATTTTTTTAAACTTGATCTACTAAGGTGTATTTACAAACAAAAGAAAAATCTTAGCATTTACTTATAAAATAATTTATCTTATGAATCCTAAATTAAACACTTACCCTACATAATTAATTTACGCGTCATGAAATTTTACAGAGCAATATTCACATAATATATTTATTCGAGTATTTTATGAGATCAAAGCACGTATTGGGTCCATAGCTTTGAACAACAAGGATTAACTTTTATTTTTAATCTCTCTTACATAGTCACATAATTATACTCCCACTATGCTTTATGAAAGTCAGATATAAACAGTGAAGGGGATTAACAAGGAAAATATAGACTGAAGTTCTGGAAATTGGTCGCACCAGATAAAAAAATTGTACTTGTTTGTAAAATGAGTCTGTACAGTAATTTGAATTCCGGACCTAAAGTTTAGCGTGACTATACTGCATCAACTGAACAATTTGAGAGATCGCCCAATTTTGGGAATATTCCTACATATTCCAAGGTAATAGTGTATTTTTAGTGACAAGCAATAATGTCCTAGGACTTAGGAAAATATACCAGAGAGTATAGTTGGTGCAGCAGTGGCGATTTATTCCAAATGTCCAAGACTCAAATCTCTAACAGGGTCTATTAAAAAAAACTTTCATAATCACAAATACTTTTGTAATGAATTGTTATTTAATGCATACCTTGCTAGCTGGAGAGATATTTACTATATTTTATATTTATTGTTCAATTACGTACACTCCGTTTATCCTGAAAGGGTGTACACTTACCTTGACGGTTTACACTATGATGCAGCTTATAAGATATGCCCATAGAGTAATCACCCAAGGTAAGACTAATACTTTTCAGGGTAAACGGAGAATACACGTCGTGTTACTACCTATTTTGGCTAGTCAAGTATCTACACTTGTGGGGTAGGAGAGAGTACGGAGGAGTTTTTGACGAATTGGACACAAATTTAGGTGGAATGAGAGTAGGAAAATATATCCAGTACTCCTCCAGCCGGAATCTAAACCCAGGCTCTCCATCACCAGAAAAACCAACCCAGACAAGGTTGATACCTTAGTGTGTTCACTGATGAAGATTATTTCATATTAAAATGTTTACTTGAAATATTACCACAATATTTTTTTAATAAGGTGTAAAAAAGCATTTCTGAAATATTCCTTCACTTTCAGATGACTGTCGGTTAGGTTTTTTTTGTCGGCGATCGTCACCTGGTTTGTGTTTTAGAACGTTTTTCTTCGGTGTTGTCAGTTGGATGTGCAACACAATAAACTCTTTGTCAAAAGTAACTTTCACTCGCATAGTGTTCAACTGGTTTCTGAAAACATATATACGTACAACTATACATATATTCTGTACCATACGCAGTCACTAATAATTAGCGTATCCACTCCAGCTACGTCACGTGGACTAGTGGGCAAATTATTTTGTCGCAACTCATCTTATCACCCATCCGGGAGGGAAATAAGAAATATAGATTTTAGAAGATATGTACACGCATGGGAGTTTAGAGGTAAACCACGTGATAAATACCACTCTTAGTCCACTCGGTCAGGATTCGAACCTCACTAACAGCAACAAACCAAACTTGATGATTAATGAACCTACAGTTTAGTCCATGCGCCCACAAAGATGGGTATTTTTGACCAAAAAAGGACTTACAATATCATAAGCAATTTCAAACATTTTTTATTTTATTTTACAAAAACATTAGTTTAAAGATGGTTGCTCAACTAACAGGATACCCGCTTCTATGGTCAAATGGTCTAAAGCAGGGGTGTCAAGCTCAAACAGGTGTAATGGCCACATTATATATTTAAGGAGGCATTGCGGGCCAGACATAGGATTTTTATTTATTACATTATACATTTTAAATGTTTATACTGAATTAAATCCAAACCCTTCCTTCACCTCTGACAAGACCTCTTGTAAATGTGGAGAATGCCAGGCCTCCACCGTGGTTCGGATTCCACGTTAAACTGTAGGTCCTCCATTTCATCTCACAATCACCCTACCACTACACATTAGCGTAAGTGCGTATAACCCGAACGGGTAGTAATACGCGGTGCTAATAATAATAATAATAATAATAATAATAATAATAATGAATTAAAAAGCGTAACTTTTTTTTTACCATTAACCCCATTTCATTCTTAAAGTACACTGATTTCTATAAATATATTTTATTTTAATGTGGACGCAAAAGGCCAATTAAAAAAAAACAATTTTTAGTTGTCAATTTACAATAATAAAAACAATTGCTAAAATAAAAATTAACAATTATGACAAATACAGTAATAATAAACTTAGTTTAAAATTCAAATCTTTTTAATTTAAAAACAAAAGGGGAGGATAATAATTTATCCCATTTACTGTTTGTTGGAAGCCTGGTATTGCTTACTAAATTATCAAAATTTGGAGAAATATTTTGACTTGAAACATTCCTAGTTGTGTTTATTAAATATTCATCCGTAAGCTTACTCCTTAAATTGGATTTATTCAATTTCAAAAGGGAGAAAAACTGTTTACAAATGTAAGTAGCTTACTGCCGAACATTGATAGTATTTTAGCTACGTTCATTTTGATTGTGGGTTATTTATCACCCAAATACTTGGAGTAAAACTCTGGTAGGGTCGGTCTAAACGTTCCCGTGGTCTGCATACGGACCGCGGGCCGTATGTATGACACCCCTGGTCTAAGGTGTTACTCTCCCCATAGACTGGAAGATTAGAGTTCTAATCCCGGTCTAGTTTACTGAGGATAATTCTTCCTATTTAACTCTACCTCCATGTGAATTAGGATTCATTTCTTATAAATTCAACCTTTTAATAAGTACATACGCATATTATCCGATTGGTAGTAAGACGCGTTTTTTTTTTTTTTACAATTTGGTTTTGATATTTGATTAGTTCAAACGTTATTATAATAAGTAAGGTAACATTACATCAATTAGTTTAGTTTTAGTTTTTTTTAACATCGCTTCTTACTACCTGTTCAGGTTATACGCCTATGCACTACTATTATTTTCATTTATTTGAGGTATTTAACGTACACTTTCTGAACCAACTGATGATATCACCACGCGAGTATGTTTATGAGCGATAAAGAAAAATCCTACCAATTTTGCCGAGAAAGGTATTTCCATATACCTTCCATGGTTATTTTTACCTTCAACGCTCAACATGGGAACGACGCCACGGCCTTACTTCCCCTCTGAAGGAAGTTGTGCTACGCATTTTTATCACTCAAGAAAAATCAGTTGGCCATGACTGTGTTTATGTACTAATAGCTACACTAATGTGTTAGGGATTGGAAAGGTTGAATTTGGAGGATGTGTATACACACTTGCTTAGAGGGAAAGTGGAAAACCATTTAGGACAAATCTATCCCCCACTACATCCGACTGGGATGAAGCCCCGAATTTCCCATCTCCGATTAGTTTCATGCGAGAGTAGTGCCTTAGACAGTGAGACCACCGAAACGGGCTCATTACATTAGCCCTTTTTCTTATCACACAGAGAAAAATATAGATAATATGTACCATAGTGTTTTGTCTCATTGATTACATAAATATCTAAATAGGCAACAAAGTCTTGAAAATATTTTAATTTCCACCCTCTCACTTCCTACAATCGTATTACTACCCTTCTGGGCTGTACATATTTTAATTATTTTAGTTACCTTAATGGGTTAAGGATAATTTCAGTAGAATTTAAAGGATATTTACCATAATATTCGTGGGGGGTGAGTGGGAGACCATTTATGCAAAATCCCACTCTGTAAATCCAACAGGGGCTCGAAACCCAACCTTAGAGTTTAAAACAACACAGAGTAGATGAGCCTGACTCTTATACCACGTGACTATCGATGCGGATATTTGATTTTTGAACGTAAATGAAGACCTTAAAAGTCTTAAAAATCATTTTAAAATAGCATAAGCATAGCATGGCTGGTTATTTTATTTAGATAATGAATTAATTATATGTTGTTAGATTGATTAGATAACATTTTAAAATAGCATAAGCATAGCATGGCTGGTTATTTTATTTAGATAATGAATTAATTATATGTTGTTAGATTGATTAGATAACATTTTTCATGTCAAAATTTAAAATTACTTCTTGAATAATCATACACAGTCGATATAAAATAAACCCCTTAAAAACAAAACTATTGTTGATAGACATGTTAGGAAACATAAAAATGCATTATACCTAAAAAAAAAATAATCACAGTGTTTACAAATAGCATTTTAATTGTCTTCCAATCGTTTTAAAAAGATAATATATAGTCTGACTTGAAGTAATTTTTTCCTGGAAAGCTGATCGTTGTTTTAATTTGAGCCTTGGTAATAAAGCAATCAAAGTGTAATGGAGCTCAGTTTTTCATCGATGATAATAATTGGCATGTTAGTTGTTTGGATGAAAAGAAACCTCAATTATGATAAGAATGCTTACTATAGACTATACAACTGATCCACATGTGCCAAAACATTTATAAACATATACTCTTCGTTGGCGTAGTTGGCTAAAGCACTAGTTTTCGTGGTGAGTCAGACTGCCGAAGACAGGGAGATATATGTTCGAATCTCGGTCGGGTGAACTGAAGGGTTTTTTTCCTAAATGGTTTTCCACTCTTCCTCCAAGTGAATGCAGGTCCACTTACTCTAAATTAAACTTTCCTAATTCTAACCCATTAGCTTAATTAGTACTTAAGCATATAACCCAAACGGGTAGTAAGATTAGGTGATATATATATTTTTAAATATATAAACATGTAGGGCATATGGGCGTAAAAGTGCCAATATACAGATCCATTTTTTTTGTCCCATCCATTACTGTTTCCAGCCTATGGCCCGAGTTATTTTTTAATTCAAGCCATATTTTTTCCACCACCGGCTTGCAAGGCCTGTTATAGTTTCATTTTATGTCTTATAATCTTTCTTTAGAATAGGACAGGCACTACATCCAGTCCCCAGATGTCAATTTATCAATTTGAAAGGGTAAACCCATATTTTCATCAATGATACATTTTCGGTCTTGTTGGGTATCGAAACCGGGACCCTTAGCTCAATAGGCATACTCACTACCAACTGAGCTAAGGTGTCGGACAGATATCTAATCTATATCTATTTCACAATTATTATAATTTTATTTAAGTATTATGTAACTAACGAATGCACCCAGGCAACGTATTTTGTTGCTTCAAACAGACAGAAATATAATCTATTAATTTTATTTATTTAGGCCTGGTATTTAATAAATTAAAAAAATCTTATCAAACATTTAAAATTCCAGACTTTAGATGCACATGTTCATGCTACTAATTTTAAAATTTCAGACGTCTGCTTTCAGCAGATATTGCTCAACATTCATGACAAACAAACTCCTCATGTTATTAAAATTGAAGATTAAATATATAAATATAAACTATGTATGAAAGTTGAATGGGCCTCACTGGCTTATAAAACATACTTCCTACGACAGGGAGAACAGGGTTCGAATCCTCGTTGGGTGTACTGAGGATATTTTCCCCTAAATGATTTTTCACTCTTCTCCACAATAATGCGGGTACACATTCTCTAAATTTAACTTTCATCATCCCTAACTAATTAAAGTAATTAGTGCATATGCGTATAGCCCAAACAGATACCAAGAAGCAGTGCCAAAAAAAATTATCAGATACTTCGGATCTACAGAAATATATATCTATTTTAGCTCAACATAATGAAGAGAGTATTGGAGAGTATTGTAATCTTGAACATTTTAAATATTTAAATATTGATGGATTTGACGTGGTATGTGCCCCCAAAATAAAAATGTGGGTTTTACAATCTGGTCATACGTTTTGGTGTCGGCTAGAGCCGAAACGGTTTAATGGATTTAGTGTAAAATTAGTATCTAGAAGATTATAACTAAATGCTCTAAAATTAAAACTGAATTATTGGTGGTTTAGGAAACTTCATATTTGTTTAAAAACTCCTTTAGCAATTTTGTTTAAAATGAATATTTGGGAACATATTTCGGTATTAGTATCTTCTGAAGTGTCATTATTGCAATAGATTAGGTTTCTGAGGAAGAGTAAAACGGGGTTCCAATATTGGTACTTGAGGGTGATTTTTCTAAAACGGTTTCCTACTTTTTCTACACACAAATGTGGTTACACTTGGTCTAAGACTTTACCTTATTTATTCTTACCACATTATTGTAAGCTATCCCCCTTCCCCGTAAAAAAATATTATAAAGTATCCTGTAAAACAAAGCTTCAAATCATCCATTATGTCAATATAGAAAGAAAACTTTTTTTTACTTATTTAAAAAAAAATAGTCTTACCATCACTGTATAGCCCCCTCTCTCTTTTTATCCTCCTTTCTATTTTCATCTCATTCCTCTTTCCTCACCCCTACCCCTCTTCCCCTTCACCAACCCCACTTTACCTTCAACAACTTTTTTTTTCCAACGACTATATAATATACTATCGATATTTTTATGAGGTATAAAATAAAATTTCAAAATAAAATATAGCCTATATTACTCGCTCATAATGTAGCTTTATATTGGTGAAAGAATTTTTAAAATCGGTCCAGTAGTTTTTGAGTTTATCTATTACAAACAAAAAAACAAAAAATCAAATCTTTCCTCTTTATAATATTAGTATAGACGTGCAGACTGCCCGAACGTTTAATAATTTTTGGTATAAGCTTGGGTTGTGTGTTACATTATAAACGAGCACCTTTTTGGTCTAGAGGTCAGAATTCCTGACCACAGATCCAGAGGTCCCGTGTTTGATCCCCGATCCCGACACTTCCTGATTCTCTGTGAATCAGTGGGTCTGGAATGGGGTCAACTCATCCTCCTAAGCACCAATGAGGAGCTACTTGAATAAATAATTAGCGGTTCCGGAGTAGAAAACTGAAACTAATTGCCGGAGTCTTCAATGTACTGACCACATGACTCCCTCTATCCATATAAGTTGGCAACATCTTCGCCAACATAAGGTGACAACTCGGTCCGTATGGTACTTTTTGACTAAAGAGTTTGACAATCTCCCTTAATGTAAATGAGGGTGCATATTCTTCTAAATCTACATTACTCAGCCTTACTTCAAAAGTGTAGCTAAAATGCATACAGCCCAAGTGGGTAGTAAGTCTTAGTGGGGGAAAAAGTTAGTGAAAATATGTCTCTTGTTAATAATTAAAATTAAAAATGTAAACTGTTGAAGCACGGTTTTGTGTATTCTTTGTTTTAAAACCGCGAATGGGATAATTTTAATATATTTATAACCTTAAATGTTTTCCCCCTAATATTTTGTATATTTTAAGAGATGAATAAACTGTTTCAATATCATTGCTTTTTTTTTAAGTTAAGTACAGAAACACCTTACCACGATGTGACGCCTGGTTCTAGATATATTTCCTACCTAAGCTAGATGACATTCGCAGTGGGATACGGCATCTTAAGAGATATTTTGTAAAAACAATATTTCATTCCAGAAAAATAAATACTATACTTATGAGTTATGACACATTTTCTATGGAAAAATATATTGCTTCTTTATACTTTTAAATTTCTTTATTTAAGGCAATCAATTTAAATTCAGTGTCTCAAACCTATTTCAAACTTCACTATCATCTATTTTCTTTCTTAGAACATTTAGTCCAAGGTTTAATAATTCCTCACAACATTTAAAAATATCTTTTAAACTTTGAGATAAAATAAACATGAGTTGCAACGTCACAACCAGTAGTGTTTGATATAATCGACTTTGCAGAGACAAAATTCCTTAATTTTTGTTATTTGAATAAAACATTGACTCTAAAAATCAATGAAAGACTAAAATTTTTCAAGTGTTTTCCGTACAAATAGCAAACACAAATAATCAAATCATAATCTATTTATAACCTATCAAATCCTAAAACACCATATTGATTGTACCATATATATATATATATATATATATATATATAATATACAGTACGCTCGTGACTATTCAGTCCCCGGTTATCCGGCCCTCCTTACTGTTTGGCCGGGGCTCCAATGTAATCACAGTACTGTATTATACTCCATTAATTTAGATCCACAAATCGAGTATATACCACTGTTGATTTTAATATTGTACAGTACTTTTCAACCGGAAGCGCCTTAAAAAGATGGGCCTTTTCCCACAATACACGCACAGGATGTTCAACATTTTAGAAAACATTCTAATTGAATCTTTCGTAAGGAGTAAATAAATATAATAAAAGCCAAGACTTAGATGTTGTCGTTAATAATTTACAAAGGTATGAGTTCAAATAAATGTAATTAATAAATTGAATACTGAGGCTAAATATCGTTATGATTAACACTTTTACAAGTTGTTTATACTCAATTTTATCTGTTTTTCCTTTAACACACTTTGATATGTAAAATATTTACCTTGAATATATTTAACATAGTGTGAGTCAAATTGGTCAAACTAACACACATGACATAATACACAATTAATTTACAACAAGTTTTTAACGAAAGTGAAAATAAAACCTATTAAAACATTAAGTTAAAACAAATCTGTTCAAAATTTGGTGATTGCTTGTATTGTAAAAGTTGCAGTATTCAAATAAATTTCTTAAAATATTTTAACCCTATTTTTTAAATTTTATTATAGCATAGGATGTTATTTGAAACGCTGCATGTACATAGAGATGACTTTAGTTGCGTGCGCATATCATTTATTTTATTGACTGTCGCATGAACACTTTCATTCTAATTTAATATAAAATAAAATGACTAAAATAAACATTTTCAAGATGCTGAATTTGAACTATGCAGTACAGTAGGCCTATATTCAATGATCTATTTAATTTAAAATGTTGCCCGATGTACATATTATGTCATCTCTATCATATTCTTTAAATAAATTTCAAGGTTTTGTAAATATTAACGATTTTTTATTTAACTTTCCTTTTATATTTATGTAGAATTCACGTTTAAATCTTTGTTTGAAAACTAAGCAAAGTCTATAGACAAATTTAGATATACTATGAAACGCTACTAATATACAGTTATCACACATTGTGGGTGTTGACTGCACAGAAAATGATTCACCCTCAAGATCCGGCTTATCCGGCTTTTTTGATATCCGAGACAGCCGACCACCACATTAGGCTGGATAGTCGCGAGCCAACTATATTAATGTTCATATGTATAAATTGTTATATTAATATGTTCATAGATATAAATTAATATATGTTTTTATATAGGTATATATAATAGATATATAATATATAATATATATAATATATATAATATATATAATATATAATATATATATATATATATATATAATATATATATATATATATAAAGTCGACTTAGTGAGTGGTCTTGGGGTAAAGTGCTTGCCTCAAAACCCGGTGCTCATGAGTTCATACCAAGCCAGGGTTGATGGATTTTCCTTGAGTGATAAAAACCCGTAACACAACTTCCTTCGGAGAGGAAGTAAAGCCATTGGTCCGATGTTGATTGTGTTATGTAAAAGAATCCTGGAAGGTATGTAAAGATAACTTTATTTAAAAAAATTAGTAGGCTTTTCTCATGCACTCATAGAAATTAAGTGTGAAAGAGAACCACCATATTTTTTGAACTCTCTTAGTACATGGGATATTTACCAGATGGTGCAGGCAGAACTAATCAGCTGAAGAGCTTAGTGTATGCCCAGCTTCGGGTAGATCACGGATCCCGATAGATGGATCACATCAACCAACCTTCGGATTGTTGATTCAATAAGCGAGAAGAGTGTATATATAAATATACATATATTTGTATGAATATACTTAAATGTACACTCAATTTTAAAAATATAGTTTTGTGTGTTACAGTGTGCTAAGGGGTTTATAATATATTGTTTTAATTAAATATGGTTTAACCCGCTTCTGTGGCAGCATAGTTTCTAACGCGCTACACTTGCAGTAGACTAGACTGCCGATGACGGGGAGATCAAGGTTCAAATCTCGGTCGGGTGTACTGAGAGTGGTTTTTATAAAATGGTTTTCTACTCTCCCTCCACGCTAATGCTATTACATTTACTATTAATTTAACCTTACTAATTCCTTAAATCATTAGCGTAATTAGTACACAAGCATATATCCCTAACGTGTAGTAAGACGCTGTGCTAACAATTTTTTTTTAAATTGAAACTGATAGAAACAAAAGTATGATTAGTAATATGGACGCAAACAAAAATATTGAAAAACAAAAATTTGCCTTGTTATCTGAAAATGAGTAAGAGAGTCCTAAGTAATACAACTCTCTCTTTATGTCCTCTTTACCAATTCACCGCAATGCACTTACCGTGATAATCCATCAATTATCAATTATTAAGCTATTGTTCTTGGGGATACATAAGCTACATCAGAAATATTATTTGCAATTAAATTTTAAAATGTTCGTTGATGTTGTTTCGTCTCATTAATGTGCACAAATGTTAAGATTACATTATTCCTAGATAATTTTAGTGTAATTACTGTCAAAACTACGAGAGATTTAGGTGTTGGGTTTTTATATATAAAAAAGTTGCAATTACTAGTCTGGGAAAGTTTAATAATGGTTGGTATTAATATTTCTTTGCATGAAAGGAACATGTTAGATACATAATTAATGTTGTATTGTACAACATCATGCAGCATAATAAGAGAATATTATTTAATGGCTGTACAAAATTCGAGGTAATGCTAATTTTTGCCAACAATTTTATTGCCGAGAAGTCTTTAATTATTTCATTGAATTATTTTACAAGTTTTAAAGAATCATTTTGTTTCTACGCATAGGTACAATTTTATGGTTCGGTTGTTATAGAACTCTTCAAAATAAAGTGCCTAGCGTTTTAGTTTGATAATAATCCAAATCTTTACTTTTAATTAGTACTTGTGTGTCATGATTTTTAAGTGGAAATAATAAGTTGGTTATATTAAATTATATACAATTAAAAAAAAATTTCAATGATAAAATTAGCTTACAAAAATATAAATTGATAAAATAATATATTTTATAAATTTTGATTAGAGTTTTGATTTTGTTAAATAAATAACTAAAGAAACCATATTTACTTGTGATTCCTGGTTTGAGCGTAATCGTATATCTAATGTTCTGGTTTATCGATGATGAGACGGACTCTTAAAAGGTTATAAAGATATTTAAATTAAATATACATAAAATTAAATTTTATATATATTATATATTAATATATTACATATAATATAATATATATGATGTAATATATTATAACATATATATAAATTATAACATATATATATTATATCATATATATTAGCTGTTTGACCAGTTCTGTACACGGGTAAATTGATTCAAAACTGTATCAAACTAGGAAGTTCAGCAACCGGCTCCCAACATTTTGAAAAATCCCCCTTGTACATTCTTTAATTAATCAACTATGGCAATTCCAAGCTATTGATTGACATCAATAAATCAAAATAAATTTAATATTAAAAAAAACTTTCATAACACCAAAACTTAGTACACAAACGAACGCAATTTTTGCTTAATCACTATTAAGTTTTTTTTTATAACAATTTAGAAATTTAGAGACCACCCCTCCTACTTCTTCTTAATATATTTCTCGGATCTCTAGTGTTAAATTTCACACTTTACAATTTATATGTTTTCTTGGGTAATTGTTTTTTACCAATTTGTCAAATTTAAATTTTCTTATATACTGAAAGGTAGAATTTTGAATAGCTTAGGATGAATTTCAGGCTACCCTTAACCTTTTCTAGTTCTCATGGTTACATTTTTAAATGTTAAAACTCTTTTGACTATTTCTTGCAAAATTTCCATTTTCAACCACACCCAAAATATGTTATTCTAGCACCGTATATAAATATTTATTATGGCTATATGCTTATGTGCTAATTACGCTAGTGGGTAAGGGGTGATTAAGGTTGAAACTATAGGAAGTGCACCCCAATTGCGTTGAGAACTGGGAACTATTTAGGAAAAACCATCCCCAGATACTCAACAAGTATTGAACCACGATATCACAATCATCAGCAGTCTAGTATATTGCGAGAATAGCGCCTTAGACCATACGGCCACCGAAGAATGTCTGAAAATAGTTGTAACCATTTCAAATTCTTAGATTTTTTGTTTTAAATTTTGAAATTCCATTTAATCAGACATTATTCGGTTACCCGGTAAGATATATTCACTTCCATGACTATTCTACACTTCTATTCCTTTAATACATTTTGAACCCCTCATTTCTTGAAATCAATTTTGAAATTTCAAATTTTTACTATTTTTAAAAATTGTTGATCATTCTGGGTGGTTCACTTAACTTCTTAAGAGTATTTAAATTTTCCAACACTAAAAAAGGTTTATTTTCTATCAGTTTTTAAAATTCCTAGCTCTCCTTCAACACAGATCTTGATTGTAAAATTTTAAAAAATCATACCTTTCTAGCTATCTGTGGAGTTTCTATTTTGTACCATATCGAAAGAGTTTTTTTTATAAGTTTTTAAATTTCTTATCATTTATCATTCCTCATTCCAACACCATCCTTCCCATTTTTAATTTCAAATTTTAAAAGTTTTGCTTTTGGGTGTTATATTTACCTTTATTTTATGATATCATTATTACCACATTAAAAAATATTATACCATACTACTGATTGAGTTAAGGTGTCCTAATATATTAAACTAAGTTAAGAAGTAATCAAATAGCGGAAGCCATTATTTATGCTTTTAGTGAGGATTACTCCATCTAGATATCATATTGTGAAAATTTAAAGAATAACACCTGGACACGAGAATCAAACCTGGGAAGTTTCGCTTAGTACGTCAATGCTCTAACCACTGATCTATCCAGGAACTGTCCTGTGCCCAAGGTCATTCTTCATTCATATTTTAAGGCAGAGTCTATGATGGACGTGCGGAAATCGTCGGCTACAAATGCGCGATTTATTAAGATCACGAGTTATCAGATAACGCAGCCACCTTCGACTCGGTAGTTGGCTTAATGCTACCACTCTGCCTTAAAATATGAGTGAAGAATAACCTTGGGCACGGGATGATTCCTGGATAGCTCAGTGGTAAGAGCATTGGCGTACTAAGCCAAAAATCCCGGGTAATATTCCCGTACTCAGGTGTAATTTTTCACTTTTCAGAATAAGTTAATTAAGTTTGATTCCCGTGTTCAGGTTCTTAGGTGTGACAGAAGGGAGTGCGAGTAATTTTACTGTTTTTTATAACTTTACATTTTTTGGCCAAAATAAATCAAACCTTTCTTCAGCAGTAACATAAGGTTTAGTTTTCTGCACATGCCATTATAAACAGATCTTGAATATTTTTCAAGGGTGTCCTGAAGTTTTGTAAAAACTTTTTCTCTTTATTTAAAAAGTTTCGACAAAATTTCAGGACGCATTTGACTTATATTCAAGATCTGTTGATATTAGCATGTGCAGAAACTAAACTCTATGTTGCTATTTGAGAAACATTTGATTTATTTTGAGCAAAAAATTTCAATTCTATAAAAACTATAAAAATACTATCTCTCCCTTCAACCGCACCTCAATTGACAATGATCAAGGAACGGATTATGATGATATACGTGAGTTAAAACGAATGGCTAATATATATTCTTGGTCATCCAGTTGTCAGGTCTGCCCCCAATGTTCGGATAACCCATACAATAGCGACGAGGCTAGAAGTGGACTATCCCACGTTTACGAGGCTCCCAAGAGGAAGACAGACGAACGTTATGGGGCCATTGGACCGTACGTGTCCTGTTGCAGCATCCATTTCTGCCAAAAGAACTGGTTTAGATGACAAACAGTCTACTCTCTCCTTCTTTCTTTATTTCTCTGTTTCGCTTCCCATAATGTCGCATTAATAAGGATGCCACACCTTTGCCGTGGAGTTCAACTTTCACCAATAAATAAGATGAGAAAAACACGTCTTTGCGTATTACTACAGGTCTGGGCTTATCGCATATATTCACACTTATGTGCCAGAGATGAGTTAGGTATATCTTAGATCAATTGTAACCTCATCTGGATTGAGAAAGAGTACTAAGCTATTAAAGAATATCATCCTAGTATAACCGTCCGAGAATCAGATCCTAAACCTCCATCAACAGCAACCCATACAAGACTAGACTAACGCCTTTGTCCACGTGCCCATCCTACTTTGTGAGTGGGTCTTTTTTTACCAGTTAGTTATTAATACGCTTAATGACTCGCTTCGGTGGCCGCATGGTTTAAGGCCTCATTCTCTCAATAGACAATCGATGACGGGGAGATCGAGGCTCGATCCCAGTCAGGTGTACTGAGGTTGGTTTTCCCTAAATGGTTTCTCACTTTCTCTCTCTCTCTCTCTCTCCCTCCCCACAAGTGCAGGTAAACTTCCTCTAAATTCAACCTTCCTAATTCCTTTACACGTCAGAGTAATTATTAAATAGGCGTATACCATGATTAGGTAGTAAGATGCGGTGCTAAAATAAAGTTAACTTAGAATAATCTTGAAATTTTTTCCTTTATTGAATAAATATCTTTAATTAGGCCCATTATTAGATCAGTGGCAGTGAGCTCGACTCTTTTTGATAAATCTTTAACCTACTGTTTGATACTTTTGCTGGTTTTCCGCCTACTTTCAATGTAGGTTTTCCTCCGACATTTGTCGATGCTAATTTTAATGCATCTCCTTAAGACACACTTCCCTAACTCTTGCCACCTTACTTTAACGTAAGTTGTGAATTCAGGAATTATTACATAGGGAATGTTATGGCATCATTAATAAAAATATTATTTCCAGATTACATAAAGGTGAAATACCTCAATGATTCCCCAAGTGACTCATAAACTAAGCCCCCATTTCTCCATCTAGATAGAAAGCTTAAATTAGGCATTTAAGTTGCTTACAATGCATAATATTCCATAGAAACTTTCATAAAGCCCTTCTTGGTGACTAAAGTAAGCTTACCCCTAAGATTTATTTCACTCGCATCTATCTCAAAAATATAAAATTCAGCATTACCTTATTGGTCAATATAAAAGTTATTGTATGAAGAAATTCCTAGTGAATTCCTAAGGAGGGTTTGTGTTTAGTTTTCTAAGCAACTTTTATTTATTTATTTGTTTGAGGTATTTAAATGCACTTTCTGAAGATACTGTCTATGTAAGCACATTATAATTTCTATGAGGGACTGCCGATTTTACCGGGAAAGGTATTTTAAAATAACTTTCAGGGTCATTTTACATGCCCCAATCGTCATGTGACTGACGGCTTTACTTTCCCTTACTAAGTAAGTTGTGCTTTTATTGCCCAAGAAAAATTCGTTAACGCCGGCTGGGTTTGAACCCATGAATATTTGGACTGGAGTCAAGCACTTCACCCGACGACCACTGAGGCCAACGATAATTTATTTGATCTGGCCAAATAGCCGGTACTTCCACCTGTATATATTATAATTATTGGTTCGTTCTATATAATTTATATCCACTTTAGTGGCCTAATGGTCAAAGGCATCCCCTTCACTGGCGTCACTGGTCTGCTGATGATGGAGAGATCTGGGTTCAAATCCCTGCAGGGTCTACTGAGGGTGACTTTTCCTAAAAAAATGTCACGCTCCTTCCAGGAAAATTAGTGTAAGCTACCTCTAAAATTCTTCCGTCCTCCTGCTTAAATCATTAAAGTAATTATCATGTATGCATATAAATTGAACAGGTAGTAAAACGCGGCAATAAAATTAATTTATTGTTGATTGTTCCTGAAATGGATAAGGTAAAGTGCTGTGGTGATCAAACGGGCGTCTTGTATTAAAATCATCCCATCAAGAATGCCTCGTGTGAGAGGTTTTTTTTTTTCGTGTGACACATATGACCGAGAGGGACTTTTGACATCCAGGTACGGTGGTCACCTTATGTGTAGAGTATTAGCCGCCCTGGTGGCACAGACCTGTGCCCAGGGTACACCATAGGAGGTTGCCTTCACGTTGTACCCGTAATGAAATGATGTGATCATTATAAAGGTGGGAAGCTGGGGTTAGTCTTAACCTAACCTAAGCCCAATTTACCAAACCTTGGGGACCGTTGGTTACATTCCTCTTAAGAGAAAGATACCTAAGGTACCAGACGGGAATCTAACACGGGACCCCCTAGGCTTGTAGCCAGGTGCACTAACCTCTACACCACGGGGGCGGTTTTAAATGTTCTGATCACGTCTGACCAAGAGAGTTGAAGGTTAGATAGAAAGATGATATCACACTCTAGAAAATATTTATTAATATGTTTCGCAAAACGTTAGCTATTAAATACTAATAAAAAGTACAAAGAACCAATTATTAATGAGAGAAAATAAATACATTCTTTGTTTATTTTT
>JBCFYV010000024.1:15544771-15582658 GCA_039000515.1 Timema cristinae | reverse complement strand
TAATGTACCTGGAAAATGTTAGTGCACATAATTAGTAAACTTGAATTAATCTAAGGTGTTATAAAGCTTTTTTTATCTTAGTTTTTAAATATTAAGGTTTCTTTCTTTGTTTTGTTTCAAAGTTCTTGCATAAATTTATTATATGGTTTAAATATTAAATGTTCATGTAAGTCTTGGTTGAAAATTATTGATTATTTTAAATTGAACGTATCTCAGAGTCAAGAAGACAAGCACTAAAGTGTAACTAGAATACCAGGTGTTAAAATGTATTCACATTAAGTTAAAACTATTAGAATAACACTTTATAATCAATTATTGGTATTTTTTTAAATTTCCCACCATCTTACCACTGGTACTATATATGAATAAAATTAAGTTAAAAAAACTAGTAACAGGTATTTCATTGGAATAATTTGTGCATTTTGATATAAATTTGAAGGATTTCATTTATCAGAAATGAATTCAGAAAAAACTAAATAAAAAATGCTTAACGAGTATATTTTTTCCCGTTTTTGCATTACATCCTAAAAACTATGTAGTATTTCGCAACTAGAACTAAGGACATTTTATTTTGTATCTTTTTTTTTAACAGAGATGATGAGACCAACCAGAGCTTTCTGTAATAGGCGTCAATTAGCCACATCGGTAGTCTAAGGCTTATTTCTGAAGGTTAAGGTTTGAATCAGAAAAGATCATACTGAGCGTGTTTTATTTATCAAAGCGTTTCCTATCCTCCCATTACAAAAAATGGATGCATGTTATGTAAATTCTACCTTTCTCTTCACTACTTGATTAGTCTAAATCCGTGGATAGCCCGGAAGGGTAGTAAGACACTATGTACAGAAGGAAAAAAGACACTAACGTGTGTCAAAGCTTTTGTAAAGAATAAAATAAACATGGTGTCACCTCTCAATCGATCCATGCCGGTCGAGCGGCCGCCACGTGTTGTCTAAAATTTGTGGATAGAAGGTATCATGAATTCATCACAATGAATGTTACAATCATTACTCTCAGTTTTAGATCAGAGACGCTATTTATTTATTCAAGTAGCGCCTCATTTGTCTTCACGAGGCTGGATTGACATCGTTCCATAAACACTGCTTCAAAAAAAAAAAAAACTGGAAGTGCCGGGGACTGAATCCAGGACCTCTGGATCTGTAGCCAGGAAGCCTCTAACATAGAGACGGTCGTCTGTTAAAGAACAATAATAATAATAACAACAATATTGTATAGTGAATCATTTGGGAGGTGCAATACTCACTCCTGCCTGCATGACTTGTTCAATAACTACACTAGGAGTGAGCTCATCTCCTGTAATAACCGCCTGCGACTATATAGAGTTAAATATACAACAAGTCCCGACATAAATTATTATTCAAATTCATTGCCATAGTGGTAGAACTATACTTGATCATTTGTCATGGCTCTCAAATTCTTTGCCACTCCTCGAAATAGCTCACAAGGTCAGAGTTGAAGTCAGTCAAAAGGTGTGTACGGGAGTGACGCTAAGGGGGTAACGGTGGGGGGGGAGGGGGGGGGGGGTTGCGGCTGAGAGTACGTCTGTCTGATGAAGACGGTAGGATTGTCCAACACTCGTTAAAACATGATACTTAATAGGATAGCTCGATACATACTAAGAGTTTATTTCTGAGTGTAGACCTCTCTAGTTTTGACATTGATTTGAATTTTCAGTTAAGGTTGTATGTAAGGAGTGACAATTAATAGCCCGCTTTAATGGTAGAATGGTCTAACTCTCGCAATATACTATTATTATTATTAGCACCGCGTCTTACTACCCGTTCGGGTTATACGCACTTACGCTAATGTGTAATGGTAGGGTGATTGTGGGATGAAATGGAGGACCTACAGTTTAACGTGGAATACGAACCACGGTGGAGGCCTGGCATTCCCCACATTCACAAGATGTCTTGTCAGAGGTGAAGGAAGGGTTTGGTAATCAGATAAATCTGTGCCGGGACCGAGGATTGAACCCCGGCCGCCAGCACAGAAGTCTGACACCTTACCCCTAGACCGCCAGGTCACCCCACAATATACTAGACTGCAGTTAATGGAGAGATCGAGGTTCAAGCCCCGTTCAAATAAATTGAGTTTTTTTTACTAAATGGTTCGTCACTCACACTCCACGCAAATGCAGGTACACTTCCTCAAAATTCATCCTTTCTAATACCTAACACATTAGTGTAGTTAGTACATATGTGTACATGCCGAATGGTAGCGATACATGGTGCTAAAATAATATCTCTAATGTTGAACGTGTTCGACACCTTGGCTCAGTCGGCAGCATGTCTGTTTATTGAGTTAAGGGTCCTGGGCTCAATTACTAGCATGGCTGAAAACTTTATCATTGGTGAAATGTGGGTTTACCCTTTCACAGTGATGAATTACCGGCCTGGTTTTGGATGTTGTGTCTGTTATAGATATAAGTAAGTTTATAATTCGTGTGCTGATATAATCAATTGGTTCGGAAAGTGCACGTTAAATACCAAAAATAAAAAAATAAATATTTGAAGTGTACTCAAAATCAGACATAATTTCACCAACAAACTCATTATTATTACTAATGTAATACTAATATTATCAATATATTCTTGACTCGACTGACTTTTAAAATTAAGGTACTATATTGTCCTTTTATTTCCAGGGTAGCTCAAATAATTACGTTTTACAATTTACACAGTAATGCACAGTACGTTCGTTGAGTTTAATTTATGTTTTAGATATAAAGATGTTCATAAAGACCTTTATAATATTCTCCTAGATTGTAAATAAGCCCTGTATATTAAACGTGGGTAATCGTTTTCTCAATTATGAATCTGCTGCAATAAAAACTATCAGAACACGCAGTTTTTTTCATTATATATATATATATATATATATATATTATATATATATATATATATATACTAGAAAGGGTTTTATTTATTCTCCATTATATTGTTAAAAAATTTCGTGGCCATTTTATTATACATCAAATGTTATTTGCAAGAACTAGACAGTACTACTAGTTTTATTACGTTAAAAAATATGTATTTATATTTGTTATGAGAAATGTTTACATTACTACCTAAGTAAAAATAGTCTTATCTCTGTGAATAATGCACTTAATTCAAGGTTGTCCACTGACCACATATTATGTTTGAATGTTTTAAGTTTGTTTTTTTGTTCACTTATCTACCAAATAAAAATCCCACACAACAATCTAACAAGAATAATTTAGCTAACACTTTAACAAAACTTTACTTTACATCCAATACTTTTTCCAGCCTATGGTCCGGGTAAATTTTTTTATTCAAGCCATTGCGGCTTGCTAGGCCTGTCGTAGCTTCATCTGTTTTTTCTAACTTAAGATTAGGACAGGTGCAACATCCAGTCCCTGGTCGTTAATTTATCACTGTGAAAGAGTAAAACCACATTTCACCAATGATACATTTTAAGGATGACGGATATCGAAATCGGGACCCTCAGTTCGCTAGACAAACAGTTACAGAGTGAGCTAATAAATCGGATTTTAATATAAAACTACTGTTATATATATTATATATATTTAGCACCGCGTCTTACTACTTGTTCGGTTTATACGCTTTAAAGTACTAATTACGCTGATGGATTAGGAATTGGGAAGGTTGAATTAGAGGTAGTGAACCCGCATTTGCGTGGAGGGAGAGTGGAAAACCATTCAGGAAAAACAACCCCCAGTTCACCCGACCGAGATTAGAACCTCGATCTCCCCGTCCTCAGCAGTCGAGCTCAACACGACAAGCGCGTTAGCCAACTACGCCACCGAGGCGGGTAAAACTACTGTTACCACCATGTTAAAAAAGTTTCAACATAAGTAATAGAAGAGTTTTTTTCTCGAATTTTTAAAGAAATATGTTGAACATGTTACATACATATTTATTAACAGCTTTATAATCGTACGTGTAGGCCTATTGTAAATGACTCAAATTTAGAGTTCTCGATGACAATATGTTTGATTCAATATCCATCCAGTGGTGAAAAGTTACCCGAGAGAATGAAATGACAGAACATAAAAATATACTATCTATGACTCTATGATGTCAGCCCACAATCGACCCATACCGATAGAGCAGCCGTCGTCTGCTGACGAAGATAATGCCAATCTATGTGGATATTGGGCGCCATGTGGTCAGCACAATGGACCATCCGGTTATTAATACCAGTTTTCTAGCTCGAAGCCACTATTTTTTCATTCAAATAACTCCTCATTTGTCCTCATGAGGCCGAGTTGACCCCATTCCAGATACACTTCTTTACAGAAACATCTGGCAGTACCAGGATCGAACCCGGGAACTCTGCATCTGAAGAGTGTTAAAACAGGAGGTTTAAAATAATACATCTTGTATTAAAATAATAATTACCTACCCACGTGGTCTAAGGCGCTACTCTCGCAGTAGACTAGACTGCCAATGAAGGGGAGATCAAGGTTCAAATCTCGGTCGGATGTACTGAGAATGATTTTTCCAAAATGGTTTTCCACTCTCTCGCTCCACGCAAATGAGGGTATACTTCCTTTAAATATAGCCTTCCCAACCCTAAAACCATTGGCGTAATTAGTACATAAGCGTATAACCCAAACGTGCAATAAGGCGCGGTGCTAGAAATAAATAATAAATTCATATTTGCACAACGTCATAGAAGGAATGATTGAAGGAAAGAGGATCTTAGGAAGAATGAGTATTAAAATATTGGATGACTTGAAGGAAATAAGAAAATTCTGGGAGCTGAAGGGGGAGACAAAGGACGCGGAACAAAAAGAATTGATCTGTCATAAAAAAAGAACACCTAATAATAAAAATATAAAATTAATAGTAAACAAAGTATGATTTTTTTTAAATTCTAAGGTTTTATATATAAATGTGAACCCCCCACCCTTATTATGGGAGGTCCATTAATCTCCGGAGTCATCCGAACCACCCGGGACCTAACCTTTCTTCGCCCAACTTATTAAAACGTACCACCAACCAGTTTATATTCCATGATTATCGAAGTAATGCCAAAACTTTTAATCGCGACATAGTCCCAGTAAAACTATTCGTCTTCGTGCGGCACTTGTTTTGATTTAACGGCGGTTTGTCTCTGGGAGGGGGGGTTACGGACAGCTTCACCTCAGGAGCCGGTACGAAGCAGGAGGTGCAGTCATCACGTCTCTAGCACCACGAGGTGACGTTTCCATCAGGGGGCACACACATTCCCTTGCTTCGGCGGTGCATCCATGCTATGGATTTATATCAGAAAATACAGATTTTGAAAAATTTTGATAATATTTTAATTGATTAAATTATTATAATTAATTGATATAATTATACATTATATAAATAAAGGAAACTATATATATAAATACATAATCATATATTATATTAATATTATAATGTATTTATATAATCAACTAATACTTTAAAAAGATAAGGCGCTAGCTTAGTAGGCTACACAATAAGCCAATTTTCTTGCGAAAGGACGTATCTGACCATGATAGCTAACCCTACAATTAGAGCCTCTTTCACGTAATCATACGTTGTCG
The DNA here is from genome assembly GCA_039000515.1 of Timema cristinae. Taxonomy (NCBI): domain Eukaryota; kingdom Metazoa; phylum Arthropoda; class Insecta; order Phasmatodea; family Timematidae; genus Timema; species Timema cristinae. The sequence continues at coordinate 15,577,098 of JBCFYV010000024.1, read as the reverse complement.
TGTTATCCTAATTTTTCATTCTTGATAAATATTATCATCTAACAGAAGTACCCGGCGTTAGTTAAACAAACAGACAAATATTTATTAACTTTAATACTTCTGACCTAGTTTTTTAATTAATTAAAAAATGTAATCAAAATGGTTCAATTTTGGCTTATGCAGGTGCTACTAATTTTAAATTTACAGACCTCTGTGTGCGGTAGATATCACGCAGTGTTAATTTCGGATGGACAAAAAAATACTCTTAATTTTATTATTAGGCCTGTACAAACCTGTAAAATAATAATAATAATAATAATAATAATAATAATAATAATAATAAAGTAAAATGTGATAATTGTTGACCACAAAAAAAGTTTGTTTTGTGGTCCAAATCTCCATTCGTAAGTAAATCAAAGTATAGTTCTTTGAAACTTCTAATATGTAAATCATATACTAAAAACCAGCATAGGTAGGCCATGGGCTAACGCGTCAACGTCATCCGGTCAAGATTGCTGGTAACATAAAAATTGGAGTTTGAATCCCAGCTGGGTGCACAAAGAATTGATTTTCTTAAATGGTTTTCTACTTATCCTCCACGCAGATGCGGGTAAATTTTCTTCAAAGTTTTACTTTCTTCAAGCCTATATCAATAGAGACACTATAGATGGGTAGTAAGATGTCTTGCTCAATAAACAATTATATTAACTAAATACATACATATATACATAATCACGCCGTTCCCTTACAGGTTAATATATCTCAAAAAACAACTCCGTACTTAACCCATCCTCACTAACTTTCTCCACACTTCCCTATCCTTGCATACTTCCTTCGCTTCAACAACACCCACACACCGAGTCATACATCCTCTTTTATTCTTAAAACAATAAATGTTTCCCTTTCTCACACATTCGTCTACAAAATTTAGCCACGTCTTACATGGCCTACCCCTTCTATTTTATCCACAAACTTTACTATCATATATTTATCTACACTCATCCTCTCATCATAATATTATAAATATATAATAAAACAGGTATTTTAGAAGTAGCCTATTACTATCTACATTATCTAAAGGAAACGCACCCTTTATCTTTCTCTTAAAGAGAAGTAAAAATAAGTTAACTTTCATAATTAATTAATTTTTTATATATTTTAGATCATCTCTAAATGGGAACACTAAAATTGAAAAATATTTTCACATATACAACGATGTAACAAGCTCTGATGCTTGTATCAACCTAAATAACCGCATTGGATATTTACAAAACATTATTTATCAGAGCTATAACAAACAGCCTTTGGAAAATAGGGGAAACAGTTGAAAAATTTGTGTGTGAAAAAACGCTGAGAAACACGGAAAATTTCATAAAAAAAAAACTAAAATAATACTGTTATATTTGTGAATTTGGGACATTTCAACTTCAAGCTTTAAAAAGTAGGTATTTACATTGAAGAAAAAATAGCTGAAAGCCTAAGTACGCTGATTTGAACACCCCCCCCCCCCCTCCTTCTATCTTTTCTCTAATAAACATTGAGTTGTGTAACAATAATAATAAACACACTTTTAGATCTAACTTTGGATTGGTGTGAGGACTTTAAGGTGGAAGTTTAGGAAACGACCATTAAGGGCAGTGTTTTGGCAGTTTTAATATCAAAACATTTTTGGTCAAAAGAGATCAAACAATTCTCCGGTAGAAACATAGAGCTTAATTTTCTTCATATGGTGATATCAACAGTTGTTGAATATCGATCGATCAAGGGTGTCCTAACAATTTAATGATAATTTTTTCTCTTCATCTAAAAAGTTTCTCATCTAATGCCGCTATGCTCAAGACAGATATTCAACAACTGTTGATATCAGCATTCGAAGAAAATTAAACTCTATGTTTCTACTGGATCAATAATTGTTGGATTTTGTCAAAAAAGTTTAGTTATAATATCTGCAAAAAACACTGATCTTAACTGATATTCCCTACATCCCTACCTTAAAAGCTTCATAATAGTCCAAAGCTAGATCTTATAATGCTTTTATTATTATTACTATTATTATTATTTCGCTATGCTTCATGCAACGTCGCACACCTAAAACCCCCGCAGGGGAGCTATTTCTCACGTGGCGCTGGTAGTGGCGGTGTCCCAAATTAACCCCTGGAGGGAGGTCGTGAGGTGAACAGGGCCGAGGCTTGGATTGGGTAACGTGCATGCACTTCTATCATGTGACTGATTATGTCAGGTGTAATGGGAGTGAAGTTCGTTGGCTTAAAATTGATGGTGAAATTATAGTACATATATAGCCTCAAAACTTTAATGAGTTTATTAGGAACATGAATACACGAACGAGTAGTTATTTCGTTAAAATTGAACAGCTGTTACTTTACACGACGGTGTACACATTTCAATTTTATGTTCATAGAAGTCAATATTTGTGGTATCAAAACTAAAATACTTGCTTAACTATTTTTAAAAAAAACTCAGTATCTTGTCTTGTTCCCTTTATTCAACAATTTGCTAAGTAGGCCCTACATAATGTTAAGAACTAAGCCATGTTATGGTCATTATTACTGCATTCAGATTTCTAATTTTATTTCGGTTTGAAATATTTACCATAATTTATCCTTGGATTAGTAGTTGATATGTTTGTCTGGGATCCAGTTTGACATAAAACAAATTAATATCATATCCATAATCGTGGCCGAACTTTTTTAAAACGTTAGTCTTGCCATACATATAAAAATTAGAAATATATATACACACATGCGTTATCCGTCCTAGGTTCAAAGAGGGACCCTGCCAAATTTAGTTAAAATTGGTATATGCCTCTGGGAGTAATCGTGTAACAAACAGAAAAAATGCCAATTGGTCGAGTTAAAATAATATATTTACTCCATTATGTTAGTTAAACATTTAAATCGACTATTAATTTATTTCTGAAATCGCTAGAAATATTATTTTTGTATACATTTTCATACTTTTTCTTATTATATTTTTTTAATTGCAAATTATTCAGAACATTATCTTCAACTCTAATTGGAATCAGTCTTCAAGTACGTACAATTACAGGCGGTGTTTTATCAAGTTTAATCAAATCAATAATATATTTGTAATTAAAATAATAAAATAATTAATTTAAACTATATTAAATTAATTTAATACTTTAGAATAATTCTAGAAATTCTGCCTACTTTATTCTAGTGTAAATATTAATATGAGGATGATAATCGAAATAAAAAAACATTGATATTATCATTGAAAAAGTGATACCTCATGATTTAAATTAATTAAATTAACAACCACCACTTTATAATATAGGAAAAATCAATGGAATAAAACTGAGAGCCTTAATACGTTTGAACAACAAAAGATTATATCAATAATGCGCCAATGTTTGCTCTTTCCTAAGTTTGTGTGGGCTACATGTTTAATGAAACACAATGCACTATAAATAAGAGTATGTGTTATCACACACACACACACACACACACACAACCACACACACACACACACACTGGCCGCGTGTTTGGTTGAGAGGCAAGGAAGGAGGCATATAAAGTTCAATTTCCATGGAAATAAGGAGATAACTTTACCTGACTGCTAGAAAAGCTACTAAATCTTCTACTTTCACAAATCCATACGTTTAGCCATGTGATATTTAGCTGTAAATTTTGATATATATTTTAAATACCTATAAAATAACACTAACAATATATTAAACTGTGGGCATCACTTACCCCAAAATTAAAAAAGTTTTTCTTTTATAAATTGCCCTTTTAATTAGGATTGGAGTGTATTGTTATGTCTCCAAGGAGAAAGGCAAATGTTAAGTAATAACCCCCTTACGTGCAGTTCGTATACTGGCCTAGCATGTAACAAACTCATGCCGTGATCGAACAACAACTGTTATTAGAGAAATAATTGAAGGCGTGTAGAGCGAATGCATTTATGTTCGTAAATGCAAAATGTAAATAAATATAGAGCTACTAGAATGCGAGAAACACAGATATATTCTAAGATATATAATTTAGACTAAACTCTTTAAAACTATGCATCTAGTTTGTATCGTTTTCAGAGAATAACAGTGTAAATGTATATAGGAATGTAAAACTAAGATACGTATACAAGGCCGTTTTACTGGGTATTCTCTATGGCTGTGAAACATGGTCTCTTACCTTATATCACGAAAACAAACTTACGGTGTTCGAAAACAAGGTGCTTAGGGATATATTTGGTTCAAAATGGGATAAAGCTACGATGGAGTAGAGAAGGTTACATAATGACTAGTTACATACCCTATACTCATCCCATAACATTATTAGGATAGTAAGGTTTTGCAGGTTACGGTGGGCAGGAGCATGCAGCGCAAATGGGAGATTCTAGAACCTTGTTCAGGTACTAACTGGCAAACCTAATGGGAAGAAACCATTGAGAAGACCTAGATGCAGATGGGAGGATAACATAAGAATTAACATTAAATAGATATTGTGTAATGAGATGGACTGGATAGTACTAGCTCAAGATATGGATAGGGTGTAATGAGGTGGACTAAATAGAGCTAGATCAAGATAGGGATTAGTGGTGTAATGAGGTTGACTGATTAGAATTAGTCAAGATAAAGACAGGGTGTAATGAGGCTGACTGGATAGAACTAGCTCAAGATAAAGACAGGGTGTAATGAAGTTGACTGAATAGAACTAGCTCAAGATAGGGATAGGGTTCAATGAGGTGGACTGAATAGAATTATCTCAAGATAAAGATAGGGTGTAGCGAGATTGACTGGATATAACTAGCTCAAGATAGGGATAGGTGGCGTACTTTTGTAAGCGCGGCAATGAACTATCGAGTTCCTAATGCCATAGAGTAAGTAAGTTAATGAGGTAGAGATGATTTAAATTAAATGTACCCATTTAATCGTATAGGGAGAGTGGGATTTCATTCAAGAAAAAATATCATCAGTACAAACGGCTGGGATTCGAACCCCAACCTCCCTGTCACCACCAAAAAAACATTAGATAAGCCTGAAATTTATTCCACCTGCTAGACACCAGCATTTATTCTTATACCACTTTATATTTTACAATATATAATATTTAAAAAATATATATACAAGGGTTAAATTAGGTTTTTACAATGACATTCCAGACAAATTGTAAAAAGGTTTTTTCCACCATGTCTTAGTATCTGATCGAATAGAGATGGTAAAGGTTTTTTTTAGAGGAAATGTACCCGCATTTGCACTAAGTGTGAGTGGTAAACCAGTTAATGAAATCAACCTCTAATTCACACAACCAGAATTATAACCCCTATATCCCTGACACAGGAAGTCCAGTCCAAATAATGTTAAATTGTATGAGGAATTATTTCACATTTAATTCCTATGTTTTTTATATTATATTTGGGACACGGTACAGGAAAGGTGGATAGAAATATATAAAAGGGATGAACACAATATGACTTTTACAATGAAAAGAACACAATTTACACTTTCCATTGCTGCCACTGGACAAAGAGTTAATGATTTCCTCTTGAAGAAAATCGATCGTTACCATCCAATCCCCCGACCTAGGTTTCATTCTATCGGAACTTATCAGGGAGGAGTATGAAACGCGCAACGCAACTTACTAAAAAGGGAAAAAAAAAACACAGAAAGGAGAAAATGGAAATTTGTAAAGAATGGTAGGACACATAGATAGGAATATGTAAGAGGAATAACATAAATAACAGTCATATTTATGATATAGTCAGCTATTTTACTATTATTTTTGTTATTTTGAAGCGTCAGTGTTGCTTTTCTCATTATGAAAATTGTAGTGTAATAATTTTCTCTTTCGAGTAAAAGATACCCTAATCAACATATCTTCTTGTTTTTTTTTTAATGCTGAATGGTTATTAATTTTAAATCCCAAGAAACAGGCTTGTGAGACTACAATTAAATGGCCCCATACGTGCAGTAAATGTAATAATCCCGTCAACTCGTTATCTCTAGTGATAGGCAAAACGTGTGTATATTAAAGTGCCAGGACTTCTGACAAGTGACAAGCCTCGCAGGTCCTGTGGAGACCCGTGAACTCTGTACTGTCCAGTTTTCATAGGAAGAGCTTTTCTAACAGCTAGAAAAATCTCTACTTTCATACATTGGCAAGTCAAGTCATGTGATCTGAAGCTTTCACTTTAGATATTTATATTACTGATCAATACCTATAAAATAACACTAATATTACCAGTTAAGTGTTATCAATTTTTTAGAGAAAACATATGTCTTTGATTTTTAAAAGGTGCTTTATATAACAATTGGACTGTATTCAGTACAGGTCACAGAGGTTCTATTCATCTTGCAATAAAGTTATATTAAGGTTAGTATTTTTACAGATTCTATAGCAAAAAAACTCTTTTTGGACAAAATAAATAAAATATTTAGTGTTTAAATGCATTTATTTGATTTTTATAGACATAGTAAACTCAATAGTTCTTTAATATTTATCAAAGTATCATGTATTAGTTTAAAAATTACTTTTTCTCTAAATTTAAAAATTATTTTTGTTACATTTTTTCAGTACTCTCAGTTGGGAACCATTTAGGATGTGATTCTTCGGTGCAAAGCAAACTGGATCGGACACATCCTTAGTGGGAACATTTTTCTGCACGACGTCATAGAAGGAAAAGTTAAAGGAAAGAGGAGCTTAGGATAAAGAACGATTCAAATATTGGATTAGTTGAAGGAAAAAAGAAAATTCTGGGGTTTGAAGGAGGAAGCATTCATGCATTGGCAGTCTAAGTTCACTATCAAAAGGAATTAATCTGTTGTAAGACAGAACGCCTAATAATAATTATAGTATTAATAATAATACTCTTGGCAAATATTAAAAAAGTTCGGATTACTATGTTTAGAAAATTGAGTCGAACGTATCTCATGAAGCAATATTTTATCTAATTTGGATAAGAAATATTTAAAAAAAACTTCAAAAATTAATTTAACTCACGCTCCTTTCTGCCTCCTCTTAATAGTAAATCATAAGATCCAACATCTATTGGTCAATTCATATTTGAAAAGTCACATCATAAGCAGAATATTGGTTGAATGGATAATGTTAAAACTGAGCCAATATTGGTTGATTCAACCAGCGAAAGTTTCAATTTGTTAAGAAGAGCGTTTTAAATATTTTTAAACGTAGTAGAAAGTGTTTTCAAATAATGCTACAAATGTATAGGTGTAGTTAACGTAAAGTATGATCCCAGAACTTTTTGTACTGTTGATTATTTCTAAATGTGTTTGCGTCTACTTGTTTTTTTAAAAGTACCAAATTATTCTAGCCCTGCGCTTCCCAACCTTTTTTTTTTTTTTTGCTCGCGTACCCCCTGGCATCCCATTTCCACAAATTGTGCCCTTAATATTAACAAAATGTTTAATTACTACAGTAATAGTTATTTCTAATTTACATGTTGCAACAGGAAATAAATGGTCTAATAATGGTATTGAAAAACAATGTAATAATAAGGTGAAATATATTTTTACAATCAAAAGCAAAAGTTACAATAAAAAGTGACATTTAATTTATTTATTAATTACTATAAAACTGTTTTATGTTTTAAACTGATATCATTTTCTCAGGGTTAAATATAGAAGAAAAACCGAACCACCCCTCACCTTATCGTTGAGTTAATTTCATAACTTTTGACTGATATTTTGTCTTACACTGTTGGTAAATGTAGCTCTTTCCGCAATTATTCGAATATTTTCGCATACTCCCAAACTTCCTGTCACACGCCCATGGGGGTACGCGTACCCCACATTGAGAGCCACTGGTCTAAGGTGTCACTCTCGTGTTAGACTGGCGTTCTGATGACGGGAGGATTAAGGTTATAATCCTGGTTGGGTCTACTTAGGGTAGTTTTCCTTAGGGGTTTTACATTCTCCTTCCACGCAAATGAAGTTATCTTACCCATAAAATGTTTCCTTCCTCATCCTTATCTCATTAGTGTAATTAATATGTGTGAGTATAGCCTGAAAAGGTGGTAAGACGCGGTGATTAAAAAAATACATCGTTTATCGTGTCCCAGTACTCGTGATAGAAAGAGACAAGTTTCATCTCGTATGCTTGTGGGGATAAGGAGATTGCATTTTGGAAATAAAACATCTTAGTACACCCAAATGGGACTAGAACCCTGACCTCGTCCCCGGCAAACCAGACCAGAGAATATTGACTCCATAGTCCTCGTGTCCAGGGTGTGATTGGGTGCTTAAGGGTGTTTGTAAACTTATATATCATCGGACGTAAATCGTTTTCAAAATGGTTATATCTTCTAATGACACGATACAGTTCTAAGTCAAACTCAAACAAGCGAAACCTTAGATTTGTATCGGCAATCATCCACTCAGCTTATCACACCAAATCTTCCAACACTTTAATTTATGCGACGTTTTCAATAAAAGGTTACCTTACGTTTCGTTATTTTTTTAGAGTCTTATGATTACCGAGGTAAGGTTCCTCTGCAGATGACTATCAGAGTACCATGTAAGGGAGAGGCCATTGCGTGTTCATACCAAATTCAGGGGATTTTTATTAAGACAGGGGTGTTGTTAGTGATGGTTTCAAATTGTTAGGTCTGTGCTTGAGAAATCTCCCCACCCCCCTCCATACCTCCCCTCTCGATGATTTGCGTAGGTTTCGTTCAACAACAGTGTTCAAGATAAAACCTTAATAGAAAATTAAAGTTGGTTACATTAAAAAACAAACGGGCAATTTTTTTTAACAACACTCCCACGTATTCTAATTTGAACAGGTCCTAGCGAGATCGTGCCGGTTAGTTGCCATTGCAAGAATCATAGAATACATGAATAATGAAACTATATCTTGATTTTCTTATGAATGGACATTTGGAGCACCTTACAGAAAATAACGCATTTTTTGTTTTTCTCAACAAGGACGAATATTTTACTTTATTAATAGTATTATTTTACAGTTAATGATAGTATTTATCAAAAGTAACAGCCATAAATCACACGATTTGACATTTGAAAAAAAAAGAAAGTAGATCATGATCCTTTTCCCAGCTATCAGATAATGTCCTTCTTTTACAAATTGGGGTATATACATAAGTTTTATCGAATAACGTTTCCGTTACCAGACAGAAAAAAATGTATTCTACATAGTTCTAAATATTTCTCGAGTCTGTCTTTCTTTCAACTAACTTTTTTATGTGATCCTTTCTGAATTAGTTTACAAAGAGCCACACTAATATTAGGGTAGAGTAGGAAAATAAAAGGAACAGGAAATAATGAATATAGCTATTATACATTACAAAGTAGTTATATTTCTTACTCCCCTATTTAATTATGTTAATATTTATCAGTCATATTTTTCTAAGCTTATGAAAGAAAAGTATACCAATATTATTACCATGAATACTAAAAGAATACAATAAAAAATAAATAAAAAATGATAAACTTGAAAAATGCCGCCGAAACTCTTTATAAAGCTGTAAGTTACAATTTATTAAACAATAACATTTTAATAATATAAACTAATTGAGTTTCCCATTCAATTTCGATAGTAGAAATATTGACACCATTTCTCATCATATTATTTTACATTTTATTATTATTATTAGCACCGCGTCTTACTACCCGTTCGGGTTATACGCACTTACGCTAATGTGTAATGGTAGGGTGATTGTGAGATGAAATGAAGGACCTACAGTTTAACGTGGAATCCGAACCACGGTGGCGGCCTGGCATTCCCCACATTCACAAGATGTCTTGTCAAAGGTGAAGGAAGGGTTTGGAAATCAGATAAATCTGTGCCAGGACCGAGGATTGAACCCCGGCCGCCAGCATAGAAGTCTGACACCTTACCCCTAGACCACCAGGTCACCTATTTTACATTTTAACGCTGTAAATTTCTAATTTATTCTAGTACAGAAACACTTTTATTGGTCTCTCTTGAAATAATATAGCTTTTATATTTTATTGTACAAACGTAAGACACAGATTAATCAATTCAGGTAAAAAAATATGATTTTTATTCTACTTCTAATTTAACACAGTCATAAACTTGAGTATGATGTATTTAATTCAATGTGATATAATACAAAATGTAAATGAATGATTTGAAGATAACTACTTGAGACCTGACGCAAATAAATAAAACAACAACAACAACATGTAATGAAATATATTTTCTTTATAAGGCGAAGGAAGATCTCTTATCGTGTCCCTGATAGCCATGAAATGATGACTCTTGCTCACACATCGATCATCTTAGCGAAACCATTTTGATGGTCGAACAAAACGTTCTGTGTACCTTTCCTTTCTCCTGGTACCCGTGTTTTCTATTCTCGCTGCTAATGTGAAACGAATGCTCCGCCTCTTCATGTTGTGTGTAATGAGACATGGGGTGTCTGTCTGTCTATAGAACCGCTCCTGGCTCCAGACGTATGATTAATGAACCGGACGAGAACTGCTCTGGGTGAGACATTCGACATTATGGTGAGATGAAGCTCTTTAAACTCATAATTAGCAATATAAAATGTGATCAAAAATAATTTCCTATTAAAAATTTAAAAAAATATTTGTTGCAAAGATTGATAAATATTTAAGACCGACACCTTATCTCAGTCGGTAGCGTGTCTGTCTACTGAGCTAAGGGTCCTGGGTTCTATTCCGGGCATGGCTGAAACATTTATCATTAGTGATATGTGAGTTTACCCTTTCATAATTGTGAATTAATGGACGGGGTTTGGGTGTTGTTCTAGATTTACGTTAGCTTATCAGTCGTGTGCTGATACAATAGTTCGGTAAAGAAAGTGCACGTTAAATACCTCAAATAAATGGGGGAGGGGTGGGGGGTAGAAATTACAGGGAGGGGGCTATACAGTGATGGTAGGACTGTATTAAAAATAAATAGGTAAAAAAAGTTTTGTTTTTATATTGACATGATGGATGATTTGAAGATTTGTTTTACGTACAGGATTATTTAGAATATTTTTTTACGGGGCTAGTCAATTATAAACTTTTCAGCCTTGCCAGGAATCGATCCCGGGGACCTTTAGCTCAGTAGATAAATATGATACCGACTGAGCTAAGGTATCGGATTAGATTTCCAAACATACTAAAGTCAGATATGAGTTGAGATATGGCCACATTCTTGGAAAAATGGTATTGTTTGACTTGTCCCTTCTAACTTCTAAACTGTCTTTCCTATGATCATACCTTTCAAATTAGAGTTTTCGAGAATGATTTAATGAGAAAATATCAAAATAATATTACATCTACTTATTGTTATGTCAACAATGTTGCGATGCTCACAGGATTTATTAATATTATTTAACTTATTTTGAAGCGCATTACTGGTCGAATGGTCTAAGGCGTCATTGTCGCAATATACTGGACTGCCGATGACAGAAAATGGAGTTCTAGCCCCAGTCAGGTGTAATAAGAGTGTTTATTACTTTAATGGTTCTCAATTCTCCCTTCAAGAAAATCTGAGCTTTCAGGTCTTCAAATTCCAAAGCAAAACATCCACAGGGTAAAATTTCCAAGGCAGAATTATCCAAAACTAAAAAGACAGATGAATAGGTCTAAATCCAAGAATAAAAACGTCCAAAAACCATAATATCCAAAATAAGAAATCCAAATGGATGGAGAAACAATTCATTTTTATTTTAAAGATAGAAAAAAAAAAAACAGGAAAAAATATTATATTAGAGAAGGCCAACTTATTGAATTGTCTTGTGATTCGACATAAAAAATTATATTCACTTCAAAACCTTGCTGTATTTTTGGTGTCATACTCCCACAGTGTACCTTGATGTTTCCAAAAAGACAATAAAATACTTGATGCCATTTGTCACCACTTATTTGTGTTACAACGTAATCACCTCTGGTGCATATTAAATATGTATATAATAACGAGACTTGTTATAGAGCCAGACCTACGATTTAAGTTATTCTCAGTTGATCCTGACATTCGAAATATAGCGGCTGAAAAACATCACCAGCTACCCCAATAGGAGAGGGTTGAAAAATATTAATTATATTTAAACAAACTCCTTAGAACAACTTATCTATATTAATAAAAAGAATAATGTGTGTAATTTGTTTGTCTGTCATGAACGTTGCGCGATATATATAATATAGGGCTGAGATTTTAAAATTAGCAGTCCCTGTGCAGGAAAATATGCAACACAAAGCCGGGATTTTAAAATTTGGATTTTTTAAAATTAATCAAAAAATAGCTCTGAACAAATAAAATGAAGAGTTTTTTCTGTCTCTTTAAAATAAAAAAAGTTTCGCCAGGACAAATGGGTATTTCTGCTCTTCTTTAATCAAAATATATTATCTAATTGATATTTATTTTACTTATATGAAATGATTTACGTAGAGTACTATAGATGTGTGTGTAGGTTTTAAATTTTAACTCATATATCAGGGGAGGTTGAGGGGGATCCGGGAAACTTTTATTTGCTTAAGGAGGTCCGCAATCTGAAAGATGTTGGCAATTTCTGATCTACACAATTGATTCACTCACAGCTATCCCACCACAATCATTGAATATTTTATGTCCTTGATACGTTTTAAACGAGGATTATTACTGAGTTAATCTGATTACATTATGATTAGGAGAGAATGGCAATTACTGACCAGTAGGGACATGACATCCAGTTCGGTCGCCTTATGTGTAAATTATCAGCCAATCTGTTGTCACAAAGCATTGCTCATGATACACCTATGTATGTTGTCCACACGTCAAACCTGCAATGAGATGATGTGATGGTAATTATTATTATGTTGTGGAGCCTGTATGAGTCTTAACATACTTAAACCTAACTGTCCAAACCCTGTTGACCGTTAGGATCATTACCCTTAAGAGAAAAATAACCAAGGTACCAGCCGGGAATCGAACCCGGAACCTCTAGATTTGAAGCCAATTGCACTGACCACTTACATCACGAGGCCGGATTTTACAAGAGTGATTAATAGAAAATATTCCAGAGTTAATATAGAGGGGGGTCAGAACCCCCACCCTGGTGCACCCAGCTGGGATAAACACCTACCTCCCCACCCGGAGCTGAGATACAGGTCACAATTTTCAAGGAACGAGCCTTATCTGACAGTTATAAAAACTACTAGATTTATTCTCACGTAATAATACGTCAATTAATATGATCTATAGCTGTCACTTTTGATAGATATTATCAATAGCTTTGAGACAACATAAATAAACTAATTGTGAAAAGTGATCTCCACATGGACTAATGTCTAAATACATACAATAAGGCAAGGTGACGTCATTTGACGACCCATCACTAAGGTATTTAATTTATAGCCATTAAGGATTTTAAATCTAATTTTAAAATCATTCTACACTAGGATACCATGTGTTTTACAAGTAAACAACAAGTATGAGTGACACACCCATGCGTATGCTTTCATCTTACACTGTAATCATTATTGTAATTCTACCTATTTCCCCAACACTGGTTATATATTTTTATCTAATGACAGCGAGCAATAATATCATTTTCGAACTAATTAAAAAAACTATTCACGATAGCACATAAACACCATGTGTCAATTTTACATTTTAAAATAATTTCAAATTAACCTTTTATAAAGAAATCAAAATTTTATCTTTATTTTAATTTAGTAAAAATAGCCGGTGTTGCCCGGGGTAACCACGTAGTGAATTGCGAAATCACTTCGGTAAACGATTTAATTTGCTTCAAATATACATGCAAAAATCACTTAATTTGTGGTTCTTCCGACAGAGTTTTTAATAAATTTAAGAAGTAGATTAAAAATTAAAAATTCTGGCCTCTAGGTGCACATGTTCATGCACAGGGGCTACTAATTGTTAAATTTCAGACATCTGCGTGCGGAAGATGTCCCGCAATGCTCATGACATACGGACAAACTCTGCAATGTATTAATATAGATTTAAAACAATAACGTATGTTTATTTAAATTGGTTTGTGGCTTCAAAATATATTTGACAATGACGCTAAAATTAAGTCCTTATATTAATTAAAAACTACTCTAAAGTTGTCATTCCTTTATTATTATATAATTATTTAGTAAAATATTATCAATTTTTGGCGTAAAATAAATATGTTTGTCTTCTCTACAAGGTCCTTTATATGAAAATTATCCTGTAGCTTTGTAAGTAGGCCAAATCCATCAATACTGTATTTTAGGCCCTATCTGTTGCCAAAGTCTGAACCATTAGATTAGTAAGTGGATCAGGCATATATGAATTAAGGGAGTCTAATTTGAGGGTGCTGGTTGAGTTGTGGGAAGGGGCTGGGGGGTGGGGCGGGTATTGAAGAGGCGAGATTTGAACCCCCGTAAGAAAATGCAATATTTTGATTGTATTAAGAAAAAATGCACAAACAAAATTAATTCATTCAGACCTAGTTCTGGATAGTTTAAATAAATTTACTGGATATTATTTAAAGAAGTTTGGATTTAATAACATTATCTAGGCCTAGGACAACTATAGTAAACGAAACACTAACTTAAGTATTCTTATAAAGTATTATTTTAAAACATTTTCAACGCTCAGAAAACTATTTAAAGCATATAAGCTTTATTTGAAAAACTTTACCAAAACAAGACCTTGCAATACATATGGTGTACTTTTATTTTTTTCAAAATTATCTATATCTTGTAATGTTTATGTTTTAAAATTTTTATTGTTATTTTTTTACCCGAAAATCCTTTAGGGTGACGGGAACCCCCTAGTACTCGTAAATCCACCAATGCTGACCAGGGTGTAAAGGAATGGAAGTCAACAGTTAATAATAAATAGATCAGCTTGTACAGTGGCAATTGAATGCATGTACAGGCAAACTCCGTTATACGCGGCAGATACGTTCTCAAGAATCGCCGCGTATACCAATTCCGCGTAGAACGGGAGTCTCTTAGCGTGTAATAAAAATGATTATGTTCCAATTTATTCACTTATTTGCAGCTGGTTCTTAATTACAAAAATGTTAACAATAAGTTGGGCTATGTTTATTAGGCACAAATGTCATTTAATAAAAATTAAGTAATCTACATTGGAAAAAATTAAATAAACAACCAAAGTAAACGTAATGAAAAGAAATAAAGAATTGTAATGTTTGTATCATTTATTATCATACCAAGCATGCTACTAATCACTGTCGGATGATTCTGGCGAAAATGTAGGCATCTGTCTTCCCCTTAGAGCTAGAAATGGATGGCAGCACTCCCAGAAGATGTGGAACATGTAGTTGGAGACGATGAGTCAGTAGGTGTGCGGTCATCATTTGAAATGCTGTGTTGTTTAATAAGGAACGCTTTAATAGAGGATTGAGTTGCCATCTTTAATTTTTGACTGTAAAGATCTTTGTAACAATTCAGCATATTCTTCACTTCCCTCCTCACTTTAAGACTTCCCAATAAGTCAGGGTCATGTTCATCAAAAATATGAATTGCTGAGTAGACCATTTTGAAGGCCTCAGACATAACTTTAGTTGTGAGTGTCCTCAGAGTCTCTACTTTTTATGAACAAGATTCTGATTCCTCTCTAATATTTTCCTCTTCGATAGCTATTAGATCTTCATTTGTCAGATCCTCTTTATGAGAGGTTAGGAGCTCATCTACGTTTTCTTCATCAATGTTGTGAATCCAATCTTTGTGCCATGTCTACAATCTCTCTCATTATGCTACTAAAGTCATTCTCCAATGTAACGTCAGGAGTGCCTGCTACTGCTTCAGGCATCCATAGGTTCTTCCATCACTGTTCATGCATCGAGGAGTAACTTCATTCCAAGCCTCACGAATTATATCGATGGCAATCTTAATGTTAAGCTGACGCCAAAACTACTTAATGGTGAGTTTATAGTCTTTATCACACTGTTTGATAAGCAGTGATAAGATTCTGCGAAGATAATAACTCTTAAAAGCAGCAATTACTCCTTGGTCCATGGGACAAACTGTGGTTGTGATGTTGTGAGGAAGAAATACAACTTTAATATTTTCATTTAATTCCGCAACAGCAGGAAGATTACTAGCAACGTTGTCAAGCAAGATAAGAATTTTTTCCCTATTACAGTAAGCCTTCAACTCATCCTGAAGATCTCTGGGAAAATGCTCACATAAAATCGTAGATGTCATCCATGCTTTATAATTAGATCGCCAAATAACAAGAAATATGGTTTTCCCGTAACCTTTTAATGCCCGAGGATTTTCTGCGTGGTAGACCATGAGAGGCTGTAACTTGTAATCCCCGAAGCATTTCCTCCCAAAAGAAGTGTGCCGTGGTCTTTGGCCGCCTTGAAACCAGGTGCTTCAACAGAAATAAATGCACGACTTGGCATTCGTTTCCAGAACAGGCCAGTTTCATCAATATTAAACACCTCCCTCTGCAATGACTGTTTGAATGTCTCACCTGCAACAGGGGCGGATCCATATAATTTTCATAGGGGGGTCATAATGATAAATAACATAGTTACCTACAATGTTAGATTTATGTTTCAAGCCATTAATAATTCTCATTCAAATAGATCTCTTGTATTTTTTAAAACGTGTTCATCCTCTCCAATATTTTAAAATCAGATATTTTGTATACACGATTTTGAGTGGCCCTCCTTCACAAAGTTTTTGAAAAATGGTTCACTCTAGAAGCTATGAGTAGTATTCGCCTTAATTTTTTTTTACATTATTTTATAAGCCATTTAAAGTGTTACTCCCCTAGAAATTTTTGAAATTTGGATGCAACCTCGAACCTATTTAGAGTGATCCCTACCTTAATTTTTACTATAATTAGATACCTCTAGAAGATAAACTTTGAAGTGCTCTTCCACTGACAAAATTTTGAAAATTGAATTCTTTCAGAAAATTCAGAATTTGTAATTGTCCTCCCATAAACAATTTTGAAATTTGGATGACTTGGAAGGTTAATTAGAGCTTCCTTACCCGAATATTTCAAGCAGTTAGATGCCTCTAGTCTATTAGTCATTTGATGCAATTTTTTCTGACAAATTTTTGACATTATAATGCATCTAGAAAAAATTTGGAGTTTGATTTAAGACCATCTTTCAGCTTCATATTTGATAATATCGGAGTATTTGAAAAATATCTGGGGGGGGGGGATTTATTCTAGGGGGCACATAGCTCCCCACAGTTCCGCCACTCTTCTGTCCACACATAATCTATATTCAGTATTCGTGGATGAACTGCTCACAGGTGATTATTAGTCTTCTTTGATGTGTGGTAGTGTACCGTATTTATGCGGAAAAATGTTCGTTACTCGATATGCACGAAAAATATTCGCACATGAAAATCAATATTTTTTTCACACTTGCGTGAGTCATATCAAGAAATTGAATAAACGTGGACGAATGACGAACGTGTGGACCCAGATTAAGAGGTGTCCGCACGTAAAAAGATAAAAAAAATGTATACTTTATCTGTGATAAATTTTCTTTCTAATATTTGAACTTTCATTTTGTTTATTTGTATTCGTTTTCTAACTTTCACAGGGGGATAAACTGACCCTTTGACACCCCTCCTCCCAAATCTGCGCCTGGCCTGCAACATGGTCTGCGGTGGCTGCCTCCACAGTCAGTTTAAAATTGTGGAATGCATGTGGATTTTTGAAACGATTAAATCAACCTGAGCTTACTGAAAAAGCTGTTGGTTCTTCAGCATCTTTTGTGAGATATTCATACAGACTCTTCACTTTCTTGAATAACAGCTCCGGAGAGTGGTAGTCTGTTCACGGTAGGAATTTACTTCTAAAGGCCTTTTTCCCTATCATAAATCTATTATATAGTAGGATATTGGTAGGAAAAAATACCTTTCAGAGAGTAATTCCTACCGTGAATGGATCTTATGTTGTGCTGGTTGTGACGTTCTATCCAGTTGGTTTGCATTTTTTCCATTTTCTCCATTGCAACCGACCTTAATTTATTCACTCTATTTACACAAAGATTCGTAGAATATCACGCAATTTTACGAATTTATTCCCGTTAGCACGAATAGTTGTTACTGTCGAATCACTCGGTTCCACGACGCGTTGAATGTCAAGCTACGCCCACCTTTATCAAACCTATTCAGAACTTCCAATTTCACTTCTAACTAATGGATTCCCTTACTCTTTTCACAATTTACCACTTTTCACATTCTTTGGTTTTTTTGACATTTTATTTCTAAGAAAACAACCAAAAACACAACAATAATATGCCATCTGAAGTGTTGTTACTACTGTCGAAAGAGTGTATGTATGAGCAGCAGAGGGTGGGGATGATGAGCAGCAAAGGGTGAGGATGATGAGCAGGCAGAGGCGCATACAGAGCATTTGACAAATGAAGGAGTTTGCACGTGTTTTTATTTATCAATCAACAAGTGAACCGCGGTTTCCCTGCACCGTTGCACCATTTCTCCTCACAAAACAAAACAAAATCAACGTATATATGAATACGCGGATGACAAAAGCGCGTATAGTGAGGGGTTCCCTGTATCTACTCAACCTAGTAAGAGTAAATACAATAAATAGGGTGGTCGGCAGCAGATTGAGGTAGCATTAGTTCAATTGTGTGTGGTGACGAAGAAGATATTTATTATCTACCTATGGATCCTTTATGATAGCCAATTAGTAAATATAGACTATCTAGCGTAAGAGTGCTTATAACTGACAACTAGCAAAAGTTACCAGATTTAGTCTCATACCATTTGATCTGCATGATTATGTTTGAGCAGCTACACTTTTGACAGTCAAAACTTTCACAACGAACAATTTGATTTTAATAATTGTTTTTTGTTTTACGCGTTTTTACGTTGATTTACATGAGATTATGAACATAACCGTATGATATTTAATTTTTGTGAAATTGGAGTTTATGGTTCACTTAAAAATTCTTTACTCAGAGAGCTTCTAAAATGCTGCGTTCTCTTCATAAATTAGATGGTGAACCAGATGAAATTAAGGTGGTGATGACTTCATACAAACTGTATTTAGTTGTGATCATGCGCATGGGCTTACAATATAAAAACGTTTTATTTTCAAACAAATGTTCGTATGTCTCTTTCTCTAAGTCATATATCCTGCACTTGTAATATTTTTTTTGCACAGCCATAAAACAAAAAACAAAACAAATAGTTTTATTAATATATATTGTTTTAGCACCACGTCTTATAATAGTTCGGTTTATAAGCTTATGTACTAATTACGCTTATAGTTTTAGGGATTAGGAAGGCTATATTTAGAGAAAGTGTACCCGATTTTACGTGGGGGAGAGTGGAAAACCATTTTGGAAAAAAACCTCAGTACAACTGACGAATTCGAACCTTGATCTCCCATCATCGGCAGTTAGTATACTCAGGGAATAGCGCGTTAGACCACGTGGCACCCACGGGTAATTTTTTTTTTCTTTCCATAAGATACTAAATAGCCAATTATACAGTAATCATTAAAGTAGTATTAGTAGAAGCATTTATTAACACTTTGGATTGATAATATAATAGGGTGACCTGGTGGTCTAGGGGTAAGGTGTCAGACTTCTATGCTGGCAGCCGGGGTTCAATCCTCAGTCCCGGCACAGATTTATCTGATTTCCAAACCCTTCCTTCACCTCTGACAAGACGTGTATTAATCACCACTTGTGAATGTGTGAAATGCCAGGCCTCCACCGTGGTTCGGATTCCACGTTAAACTGTAGGTCCTTCATTTCATCTCACAATCACCTACATTTCACATTAGTGTAATTGCTAAAACCCAACGGTAGTAGAGTGTGAAAAATAATTATATAATAATATATAATGATAATATAGTATTACTAAATATAATTAATATTTCCCATAATGTTAACATTAATGTCTTTCAACCAATGTTTCCAATAAAAATCTTCAGCTAGCTGTTGGCCATCACCTCTTCAACCGTGAATAGACTGTAGAATAGTGTAGGTGGATGTATAGTATTAGGCATACTGTAGTTGGTTAAGTTAGAGTACGACATAATGTGTGTTTACAAATTTTATGTTAATACATCTCTATAAAATACAAAAACATGTTAAGTTATTTGATTAGGTAGTTTGATTTAATGTTTCCTGTAACTAAGTAAAGGGTTTGACGCAAGGTCAAAGACAAAAATGGGGGTAAAGGGAGAGTGGTTGAAAAGGTGGGGGAATTAACTTGTCTAACTGTATTGAACATATGTATATTATAATCTGATTGCATTTAAGTATGAAACGCTGGTAGACTTACCTTGACTGGCGAACAGGATCTTGCCGCAATCGTAATTCTCGTGGTCTGATTGTTGTTTCTGAAGACGAAGGCCTGACCTCATTTTTATCAAATTGTATTTTATTTCAAAATAAATAAAATCAAAAATGTATAAACTAAATATAATTAAAAAAAGACGTATTAATTCTTTTATAAAATTATTTAATGTATTTAAAAAATTGGATTTGTTAAGGTCAAATTGGATGAGAAAAACCGTATTCCAACTACTTTGTTCCCTTAAATTTATTTTAAGCAGGTTTGATTTTTTACCGTGTTAAAATTTATACCTTTAGTAAATATAAAATATATATTATATTATTTAAAAAATCTTCATGGTTTGTGCCCAGAAGCAAGCTATATCGACCAAGCAGCCAGCACCGTAACCGATGATAGTGCCAACATTCAAGGATAGAGGGTGTCGTGTGGTCAATAAAATGGGCCTTCAGGCAATCAATCTTAGTTTTCTAAGACGAAACTGCTGCTTCTTAATTCTAGTAGCTCCTCATTTATCCTCACGAGGCTTAGTTTGACCATGTTCCAGACCCACTGCTTCACAGATACATTTTGGAAGGGGCGGGTATTGAACCCGGGACCTCTGGATATGTAGCCAGGAATTCTGACTACTAGACCACATATTATATTATTATTATATATTACTAGCAGACGTATCTGGCGTTGCCCATTGTAACGCTTTGATTTGCTTTAAATAGAAAGAAAAAAATCCTTTCATTTTATTTCTTTGAATCCAGTTTTAAATTGTTTATAAAAAAATCAGATCCAAATTTTAAAATTATTGCTTCAAGGTGCACATGTTCGTGCATAGGGGCTACTATTGTTTATATTTCAGACCTCTGCGTGAGGTAGATATCGTGTAACGCTCATGACTGACAAACTCTTCGTTTTACTGATATATATCTAAATAATACCATTATATAATATTATATAATGGTATTATTTAGATATATATCAGTAAAACGAAGAGTTTGTCAGTCATGAGCGTTACACGATATCTACCTCACGCAGAGGTCTGAAATATAAACAATAGTAGCCCCTGTGCACGAACATGTGCACCTTGAAGCAATAATTTTAAAATTTGAATCTGATTTTTTTATAAACAATTTAAAACTGGGTTCAAAGAAATAAAATGAAAGGATTTTTTTCTCTCTATTTAAAGCAAATCAAAGCGTTACAATGGGCAACGCCAGATACGTCTGCTAGTAATATATAATAATAATATAATATGTGGTCTAGTAGTCAGAATTCCTGGCTACATATCCAGAGGTACCGGGTTCAATACCCGCCCCTTCCAAAATGTATCTGTGAAGCAGTGGGTCTGGAACAAGGTCAAACTAAGCCTCGTGAGGATAAATGAGGAGCTACTAGAATTAAGAAGTAGCAGTTTCGTCTTAGAAAACTAAGATTGATTGCCTGAAGGCCCATTTTATTGACCACACGACACCCTCTATCCTTGAATGTTGGCACTATCATCGGTTACGGTGCTGGCTGCTTGGTCGATATAGCTTGCTTCTGGGCACAAACCATGAAGATTTTTTAAATAATATAATATATATTTTATATTTACTAAAGGTATAAATTTTAACATGGTAAAAAATCAAACCTGCTTAAGATAAATTTAAGGGAACAAAGTAGTTGGAATACGGTTTTTCTCATCCAATTTGACCTTAACAAATCCAATTTTTTAAATACATTAAATAATTTTATAAAAGAATTAATACGTCTTTTTTTAAATTATATTTAGGTTATACATTTTTGATTTTATTTATTTTGAAATAAATACAATTTGATAAAAAATGAGGTAAGGCCTTCGTCTTCAGAAACAACAATCAGACCACGAGAATTACGATTGCGGCAAGATCCTGTTCGCCAGTCAAGGTAAGTCTACCAGCGTTTCATACTTAAATGCAATCAGATTATAATATACATATGTTCAATACAAGTTAGACAAGTTAATTCCCCCACCTTTTCAACCACTCCCTTTACCCCCATTTTTGTCTTTGACCTTGCGTCAAACGCCTTTACTTAGTTACAGGAAACATTAAATCAAACTACCTAATCAAATAACTTGACATGTTTTGTATTTTATAGGGATGTTTAACATATAATTTGTAAACACCATTATGTCGTACTCTAACTTGACCAACTACAGTACGCCTAATACTACAGATCCACCTACACTATTCTACAGTCTATTCACGGTTGAAGAGGTGAAGCCGACAGCTAGCTGAAGATTTTTATTGGAAACATTGGTGAAAGACATTAATATTAACAATATGGGGAAATATTAATTATACCTTAGTAATACTATATTATCAATCCAAAGTGTTAATAAATGCTTCTACTAATACTACTTTAATGATTACTGTATAATTGTATTTTTCGTATCTTATGGAAAGAACAAAAAATAAAATTTACCCAGGTGGGTGGCCACGTGGTCTAACGCGCTATTCCCTGAGTAGACTAGACTGCCGATGACTGGGAGATCAAGGTTCGAATATCAGTCAGTTGTACTGAGGTTTTTTTCCAAAATTGTTTTCCACTCTCCCCCACGTAAAATCGGGTACACTTTCTCTAAATATAGCCTTCGTAATCCCTAAAACTATAAGCGTAATTAGTACATAAGCTTATAAACCGAAAGATTAGTAAGACGCGGTGCTAAAACAATATATATTAATAAAACTATTATTTTTTTTGTTTTATGGCTGTGCAAAAAATAGATATTACAATGCAGGATATATGACTTAGAGAAAGAGACATACGAACATTTGTTTGAAAATAAAACGTTTTTATATTGTAAACCCATGCGCATGATCACAACCAAATACAGTTTGTATGAAGTCATCATCCACCTTCATTTCATCTGGTTCACTATCCTAATTTATGAAGCGAACGCAGCTTTTAGAAGCTCTCGTGTGTAAAGAATTTTTAAGTGAACCTTAAACTCCAATTTCACAAAAATTAAATATCCATACGGTTATGTTCATAATCTCATGATAATCAACGTAAAAACGCGTAAAACAAAAAACCATTATTAAAATCAAATTGTTCGTCGTGAAAGTTTTGACTGTCAAAAGTGGTAGCTGCTCAAACATAATCCTGCAGATCAAATGGTATGAGAGTAAATCTGGTAACTTTTGCTGGTTGTCAGTTATAAGCACTCTTACGCTAGATAGTCTATATTTACTAATTGGCTATCATAAAGGATCCATAGGTAAATAATAAATATCTTCTTCGTCTACCACACACAATTGAACTAACGCTACCTCAATCTGCTGCCGACCACCCTATATATTGTGTTTACTCTTACTAGGTTGAGTAGAATCAGGGGAACCCCACTATACGCGCTTTTGTCATCCGCGTATTCATATATACGTGGATTTTGTTTTGTGAGGAGAAATGGTGCAACGGTGCAGGGAAACCACGGTTCACTTGTTGATTGATAAATAAAAACACGTGCAAACTCCTTCATTTGTCAACATGTTCTGTATGCGCCTCTGCCTGCTCATCATCCTCACCCTTTGCTGCTCATCATCCCCACCCTCTGCTGCTCAGTGCTATACATACACTCTTTCGACACTGTAGTAACAACACTTCAGATGGCATATTATTGTTGTGTTTTGGTTGTTTTCTTAGAAATAAAATGTCAAAAAAATACAAAGAATGTGAAAAGTGGTAAATCTGTGAAAAGAGTAAGGGAATCGCATTCGTTAGAAGTGAAATTGGAAGTTCTGAATAGGTTTGATAAAGGTGGGCGTAGCATTGACATTCAACGCGTCGTGGAACCGAGTGATTCGACAGTAACAACTATTCGTGCTAACGGGGAATAAATTCGTAAAATTGCGTGATATTCTACGAATCTTTGTGTAAATAGAGTGAATAAATTAAGGTCGGTTGCAATGGAGAAAATGGAAAAAAATGCTAACCAACTGGATAGAACGTCACAACCAGCACAACATAAGATCCATTCACGGTAGGAATTACTCTCTGAAAGGTATTTTTTCCTACCAATATCCTACTATATAATAGATTTATGATAGGGAAAAAGGCCTTTGAGAAGTAAATTCCTACCGTGAACAGACTACCACTCTCCGGAGCTGTTATTCAAGAAAGTGAAGAGTCTGTATGAATATCTCACAAAAGATGCTGAAGAACCAACAGCTTTTTCAGTAAGCTCAGGTTGATTTAATCGTTTCAAAAATCCACATGCATTCCACAATTTTAATCTGACTGTGGAGGCAGCCACCGCAGACCATGTTGCAGGCCAGGCGCAGATTTGGGAGGAGGGGGTGTCAAAGGGTCAGTTTATCCCCCTGTGAAAGTTAGAAAACCAATACAAATAAACAAAATGAAAGTTCAAATATTAGAAAGAAAATTTATCACAGATAAAGTATACATTTTTTTTATCTTTTTACGTGCGGACACCTCTTAATCTGGGTCCACACGTTCGTCATTCGTCCACGTTTATTCAATTTCTTGATATGACTCACGCAAGTGTGAAAAAATATTGATTTTCATGTGCGAATATTTTTCGTGCATATCGAGTAACGAACATTTTCCGCATAAATACGGTACACTACCACACATCAAAGAAGACTAATAATCGCCTGTGAGCAGTTCATCCACGAATACTGAATATAGATTATGTGTGGACAGAAGAGTGGCGGAACTGTGGGGAGCTATGTGCCCCCCTAGAATAAATCCCCCCCCCCCAGATATTTTTCAAATACTCCGATATTATCAAATATGAAGCTGAAAGATGGTCTTAAATCAAACTCCAAATTTTTTCTAGATGCATTATAATGTCAAAAATTTGTCAGAAAAAATTGCATCAAATGACTAATAGACTAGAGGCATCTAACGGCTTGAAAAATTCGGGGTAAGGAAGCTCTAATAACCTTCCAAGATCATCCAAATTTCAAAATTGTTTATGGGAGGACAATTACAAATTCTGAATTTTCTGAAAGAATTCAATTTTCAAAATTTTTTCAGTGGAAGAGCACTTCAAAGTTTATCTTCTAGAGGTATCTAATTATAGTAAAAAATTAAGGTAGGGATCACTCTAAATAGGTTCGAGGTTGCATCCAAATTTCAAAAATGTCTAGGGGAGTAACACTTTAAATGGCTTATAAAATAATGTAATAAAATAAATTAAGGCGAATACTACTCATAGCTTCTAGAGTGAACCATTTTTCAAAAACTTTGTGAAGGAGGGCCACTCAAAATCGTGTATACAAAATATCTGATTTTAAAATATTGGAGATGATGAACACGTTTTAAAAAATACAAGAGATCTATTTGAATGAGAACTTATTAAATGGCTTGAAACATAAATCTAACATTG
Source organism: Timema cristinae (assembly GCA_039000515.1). Taxonomy (NCBI): domain Eukaryota; kingdom Metazoa; phylum Arthropoda; class Insecta; order Phasmatodea; family Timematidae; genus Timema; species Timema cristinae. The sequence continues at coordinate 15,551,515 of JBCFYV010000024.1, read as the reverse complement.
TAGGTAACTATGTTATTTATCATTATGACCCCCCATATGAAAATTATATGGATCCGCCCCTGTTGCAGGTGAGACGTTCAAACAAGTCATTGCAGAGGGAGGTGTTTAATATTGATGAAACTGGCCTGTTCTGGAAACGAATGCCAAGTCGTGCATTTATTTCTGTTGAAGCACCTGGTTTCAAGGCGGCCAAAGACCACGGCACACTTCTTTTGGGAGGAAATGCTTTCGGGGATTACAAGTTACAGCCTCTCATGGTCTACCACGCAGAAAATCCTCGGGCATTAAAAGGTTACTGGAAAACCATATTGCTTGTTATTTGGCGATCTAATTATAAAGGATGGATGACATCTACGATTTTATGTGAGCACTTTCCCAGATATCTTCAGGATGAGTTGAAGGCTTACTGTAATACGGAAAAAAATTCTTATCTTGCTTGACAACGTTGCTAGTAATCTTCCTGCTGTTGCGGAATTAAATGAAAATATTAAAGTTGTATTTCTTCCTCACAACATCACAACCACAGTTTGTCCCATGGACCAAGGAGTAATTGCTGCTTTTAAGAGTTATTATCTTTGCAGAATCTTATCACTGCTTATCAAACAGTGTGATAAAGACTATAAACTCACCATTAAGTAGTTTTGGCGTCAGCTTAACATTAAGATTGCCATCGATATAATTCGTGAGGCTTGGAATGAAGTTACTCCTCGATGCATGAACAGTGAATGGAAGAAGCTATGGCCTGAAGCTGTAGCAGGCACTCCCGATGTTACATTGGAGAATGACTTTAGTAGCATGATGAGAGAGATTGTAGACATGGCACAATATATTGGATTCACAAATGTTGATGAAGAAAACGTAGATGAGCTCCTAACCTCTCATAAAGAGGATCTGACAAATGAAGATCTAATAGCTATCAAAGAGGAAAATATTAGAGAGGAATCAGAATCTTGTTCATAAAAAGTAGAGACTCTGAGGACACTCACAACTAAAGTTATGTCTGAGGCCTTCAAAATGGTCGACTCAGCAATTCATATTTTTGATGAACATGACCCTGACTTATTGGGAAGTCTTAAAGTGAGGAGGGAAGTGAAGAATATGCTGAATTGTTACAAAGATCTTTACAGTCAAAAATTAAAGATGGCAACTCAATCCTCTATTAAAGCGTTCCTTATTAAACAACACAGCATTTCAAATGATGACCGCACACCTACTGACTCATCGTCTCCAACTACATGTTCCACATCTTCTGGGAGTGCTGCCCATCCATTTCTAGCTCTAAGGGGAAGACAGATGCCTACATTTTCGCCAGAATCATCCGACAGTGATTAGTAGCATGCTTGGTATGATAATAAATGATACAAACATTACAATTCTTTATTTCTTTTCATTACGTTTACTTTGGTTGTTTATTTAATTTTTTCCAATGTAGATTACTTAATTTTTATTAAATGACATTTGTGCCTAATAAACATAGCCCAACTTATTGTTAACATTTTTGTAATTAAGAACCAGCTGCAAATAAGTGAATAAATTGGAACATAATCATTTTTATTACACGCTAAGAGACTCCCGTTCTACGCGGAATTGGTATACGCGGCGATTCTTGAGAACGTATCTGCCGCGTATAACGGAGTTTGCCTGTACATGCATTCAATTGCCACTGTACAAGCTGATCTATTTATTATTAACTGTTGACTTCCATTCCTTTACACCCTGGTCAGCATTGGTGGATTTACGAGTACTAGGGGGTTCCCGTCACCCTAAAGGATTTTCGGGTAAAAAAATAACAATAAAAATTTTAAAACATAAACATTACAAGATATAGATAATTTTGAAAAAAATAAAAGTAACACCATATGTATTGCAAGGTCTTGTTTTGGTAAAGTTTTTCAAATAAAGCTTATATGCTTTAAATAGTTTTCTGAGCGTTGAAAATGTTTTAAAATAATACTTTATAAGAATACTTAAGTTAGTGTTTCGTTTACTATAGTTGTCCTAGGCCTAGATAATGTTATTAAATCCAAACTTCTTTAAATAATATCCAGTAAATTTATTTAAACTATCCAGAACTAGGTCTGAATGAATTAATTTTGTTTGTGCATTTTTTCTTAATACAATCAAAATATTGCATTTTCTTACGGGGGTTCAAATCTCGCCTCTTCAATACCCGCCCCACCCCCCAGCCCCTTCCCACAACTCAACCAGCACCCTCAAATTAGACTCCCTTAATTCATATATGCCTGATCCACTTACTAATCTAATGGTTCAGACTTTGGCAACAGATAGGGCCTAAAATACAGTATTGATGGATTTGGCCTACTTACAAAGCTACAGGATAATTTTCATATAAAGGACCTTGTAGAGAAGACAAACATATTTATTTTACGCCAAAAATTGATAATATTTTACTAAATAATTATATAATAATAAAGGAATGACAACTTTAGAGTAGTTTTTAATTAATATAAGGACTTAATTTTAGCGTCATTGTCAAATATATTTTGAAGCCACAAACCAATTTAAATAAACATACGTTATTGTTTTAAATCTATATTAATACATTGCAGAGTTTGTCCGTATGTCATGAGCATTGCGGGGACATCTTCCGCACGCAGATGTCTGAAATTTAACAATTAGTAGCCCCTGTGCATGAACATGTGCACCTAGAGGCCAGAATTTTTAATTTTTAATCTACTTCTTAAATTTATTAAAAACTCTGTCGGAAGAACCACAAATTAAGTGATTTTTGCATGTATATTTGAAGCAAATTAAATCGTTTACCGAAGTGATTTCGCAATTCACTACGTGGTTACCCCGGGCAACACCGGCTATTTTTACTAAATTAAAATAAAGATAAAATTTTGATTTCTTTATAAAAGGTTAATTTGAAATTATTTTAAAATGTAAAATTGACACATGGTGTTTATGTGCTATCGTGAATAGTTTTTTTAATTAGTTCGAAAATGATATTATTGCTCGCTGTCATTAGATAAAAATATATAACCAGTGTTGGGGAAATAGGTAGAATTACAATAATGATTACAGTGTAAGATGAAAGCATACGCATGGGTGTGTCACTCATACTTGTTGTTTACTTGTAAAACACATGGTATCCTAGTGTAGAATGATTTTAAAATTAGATTTAAAATCCTTAATGGCTATAAATTAAATACCTTAGTGATGGGTCGTCAAATGACGTCACCTTGCCTTATTGTATGTATTTAGACATTAGTCCATGTGGAGATCACTTTTCACAATTAGTTTATTTATGTTGTCTCAAAGCTATTGATAATATCTATCAAAAGTGACAGCTATAGATCATATTAATTGACGTATTATTACGTGAGAATAAATCTAGTAGTTTTTATAACTGTCAGATAAGGCTCGTTCCTTGAAAATTGTGACCTGTATCTCAGCTCCGGGTGGGGAGGTAGGTGTTTATCCCAGCTGGGTGCACCAGGGTGGGGGTTCTGACCCCCCTCTATATTAACTCTGGAATATTTTCTATTAATCACTCTTGTAAAATCCGGCCTCGTGATGTAAGTGGTCAGTGCAATTGGCTTCAAATCTAGAGGTTCCGGGTTCGATTCCCGGCTGGTACCTTGGTTATTTTTCTCTTAAGGGTAATGATCCTAACGGTCAACAGGGTTTGGACAGTTAGGTTTAAGTATGTTAAGACTCATACAGGCTCCACAACATAATAATAATTACCATCACATCATCTCATTGCAGGTTTGACGTGTGGACAACATACATAGGTGTATCATGAGCAATGCTTTGTGACAACAGATTGGCTGATAATTTACACATAAGGCGACCGAACTGGATGTCATGTCCCTACTGGTCAGTAATGCCATTCTCTCCTAATCATAATGTAATCAGATTAACTCAGTAATAATCCTCGTTTAAAACGTATCAAGGACATAAAATATTCAATGATTGTGGTGGGATAGCTGTGAGTGAATCAATTGTGTAGATCAGAAATTGCCAACATCTTTCAGATTGCGGACCTCCTTAAGCAAATAAAAGTTTCCCGGATCCCCTCAACCTCCCCTGATATATGAGTTAAAATTTAAAACCTACACACACATCTATAGTACTCTACGTAAATCATTTCATATAAGTAAAATAAATATCAATTAGATAATATATTTTGATTAAAGAAGAGCAGAAATACCCATTTGTCCTGGCGAAACTTTTTTTATTTTAAAGAGACAGAAAAAAATCTTTCATTTTATTTGTTCAGAGCTATTTTTTGATTAATTTTTAAAAAATCCAAATTTAAAATCCGGCTTTGTGTTGCATATTTTCCTGCACAGGGACTGCTAATTTTTAAAATCTCAGCCCTATATTATATATATCGCGCAACGTTCATGACAGACAAACAAATTACACACATTATTCTTTTTATTAATATAGATAAGTTGTTCTAAGGAGTTTGTTTAAATATAATTAATATTTTTCAACCCTCTCCTATTGGGGTAGCTGGTGATGTTTTTCAGCCGCTATATTTCGAATGTCAGGATCAACTGAGAATAACTTAAATCGTAGGTCTGGCTCTATAACAAGTCTCGTTATATATACATATTTAATATGCACCAGAGGTGATTACGTTGTAACACAAATAAGTGGTGACAAATGGCATCAAGTATTTTATTGTCTTTTTGGAAACATCAAGGTACACTGTGGGAGTATGACACCAAAAATACAGCAAGGTTTTGAAGTGAATATAATTTTTTATGTCGAATCACAAGACAATTCAATAAGTTGGCCTTCTCTAATATAATATTTTTTCCTGTTTTTTTTTTTTCTATCTTTAAAATAAAAATGAATTGTTTCTCCATCCATTTGGATTTCTTATTTTGGATATTATGGTTTTTGGACGTTTTTATTCTTGGATTTAGACCTATTCATCTGTCTTTTTAGTTTTGGATAATTCTGCCTTGGAAATTTTACCCTGTGGATGTTTTGCTTTGGAATTTGAAGACCTGAAAGCTCAGATTTTCTTGAAGGGAGAATTGAGAACCATTAAAGTAATAAACACTCTTATTACACCTGACTGGGGCTAGAACTCCATTTTCTGTCATCGGCAGTCCAGTATATTGCGACAATGACGCCTTAGACCATTCGACCAGTAATGCGCTTCAAAATAAGTTAAATAATATTAATAAATCCTGTGAGCATCGCAACATTGTTGACATAACAATAAGTAGATGTAATATTATTTTGATATTTTCTCATTAAATCATTCTCGAAAACTCTAATTTGAAAGGTATGATCATAGGAAAGACAGTTTAGAAGTTAGAAGGGACAAGTCAAACAATACCATTTTTCCAAGAATGTGGCCATATCTCAACTCATATCTGACTTTAGTATGTTTGGAAATCTAATCCGATACCTTAGCTCAGTCGGTATCATATTTATCTACTGAGCTAAAGGTCCCGGGATCGATTCCTGGCAAGGCTGAAAAGTTTATAATTGACTAGCCCCGTAAAAAAATATTCTAAATAATCCTGTACGGTAAAACAAATCTTCAAATCATCCATCATGTCAATATAAAAACAAAACTTTTTTTACCCATTTATTTTTAATACAGTCCTACCATCACTGTATAGCCCCCTCCCTGTAATTTCTACCCCCCCCCCTCCCCCATTTATTTGAGGTATTTAACGTGCACTTTCTTTACCGAACTATTGTATCAGCACACGACTGATAAGCTAACGTAAATCTAGAACAACACCCAAACCCCGTCCATTAATTCACAATTATGAAAGGGTAAACTCACATATCACTAATGATAAATGTTTCAGCCATGCCCGGAATAGAACCCAGGACCCTTAGCTCAGTAGACAGACACGCTACCGACTGAGATAAGGTGTCGGTCTTAAATATTTATCAATCTTTGCAACAAATATTTTTTTAAATTTTTAATAGGAAATTATTTTTGATCACATTTTATATTGCTAATTATGAGTTTAAAGAGCTTCATCTCACCATAATGTCGAATGTCTCACCCAGAGCAGTTCTCGTCCGGTTCATTAATCATACGTCTGGAGCCAGGAGCGGTTCTATAGACAGACAGACACCCCATGTCTCATTACACACAACATGAAGAGGCGGAGCATTCGTTTCACATTAGCAGCGAGAATAGAAAACACGGGTACCAGGAGAAAGGAAAGGTACACAGAACGTTTTGTTCGACCATCAAAATGGTTTCGCTAAGATGATCGATGTGTGAGCAAGAGTCATCATTTCATGGCTATCAGGGACACGATAAGAGATCTTCCTTCGCCTTATAAAGAAAATATATTTCATTACATGTTGTTGTTGTTGTTTTATTTATTTGCGTCAGGTCTCAAGTAGTTATCTTCAAATCATTCATTTACATTTTGTATTATATCACATTGAATTAAATACATCATACTCAAGTTTATGACTGTGTTAAATTAGAAGTAGAATAAAAATCATATTTTTTTACCTGAATTGATTAATCTGTGTCTTACGTTTGTACAATAAAATATAAAAGCTATATTATTTCAAGAGAGACCAATAAAAGTGTTTCTGTACTAGAATAAATTAGAAATTTACAGCGTTAAAATGTAAAATAGGTGACCTGGTGGTCTAGGGGTAAGGTGTCAGACTTCTATGCTGGCGGCCGGGGTTCAATCCTCGGTCCTGGCACAGATTTATCTGATTTCCAAACCCTTCCTTCACCTTTGACAAGACATCTTGTGAATGTGG
>JBCFYV010000024.1:15491970-15544671 GCA_039000515.1 Timema cristinae | reverse complement strand
AATGAGGCTGACTGGATAGAACTAGCTCAAGATAAAGACAGGGTGTAATGAAGTTGATGAATAGAACTAGCTCAAGATAGGGATAGGGTTCAATGAGGTGGACTGAATAGAATTAGCTCAAGATAAAGATAGGGTGTAGCGAGATTGACTGGATATAACTAGCTCAAGATAGGGATAGGTGGCGTACTTTTGTAAGCGCGGCAATGAACTATCGAGTTCCTAATGCCATAGAGTAAGTAAGTTAATGAGGTAGAGATGATTTAAATTAAATGTACCCATTTAATCGTAGAGGGAGAGTGGGATTTCATTCAAGAAAAAACATCATCAGTACAAACGGCTGGGATTCGAACCCCAACCTTCCTGTCACCACCAAAAAAACATTAGATAAGCCTGAAATTTATTCCACCTGCTAGACACCAGAATTTATTCTTATACCACTTTATATTTTATAATATTTAATATTTAAAAAATATATATACAAGGGTTAAATTAGGTTTTTACAATGACATTCCAGACAAATTGTAAAAAGGTTTTTTCCACCATGTCTTAGTATCTGATCGAATAGAGATGGTAAAGGTATTTTAGAGGAAATGTACCCGCATTTGCACTAAGTGTGAGTGGTAAACCAGTTAATGAAATCAACCTCTAATTCACACAACCAGAATTATAACCCCTATATCCCTGACACAGGAAGTCCAGTCCAAATAATGTTAAGTTGTATGAGGAATTATTTCACATTTAATTCCTATGTTTTTTATATTATATTTGGGACACGGTACAGGAAAGGTGGATAGAAATATATAAAAAGGATGAACACAATATGACTTTTACAATGAAAAGAACACAATTTTACACTTTCCATTGCTGCCACTGGACAAAGAGTTAATGATTTCCTCTTGAAGAAAATCGATCGTTACCATCCAATCCCCCGACCTAGGTTTCATTCTATCGGAACTTATCAGGGAGGAGTATGAAACGCGCAACGCAACTTACTAAAAAGGGAAAAAAAAAACACAGAAAGGAGAAAATGGAAATTTGTAAAGAATGGTAGGACACATAGATAGGAATATGTAAGAGGAATAACATAAATAACAAGTCATATTTATGATATAATCAGCTATTTTACTATTATTTTTGTTATTTTGAAGCGTCGGTGTTACTTTTCTCATTATGAAAATTGTAGTGTAATAATTTTCTCTTTCGAGTAAAAGATACCCTAATCAACATATCTTCTTGTTTTTTTTTAATGCTGAATGGTTATTAATTTTAAATCCCAAGAAACAGGCTTGTGAGACTACAATTAAATGGCCCCATACGTGCAGTAAATGTAATAATCCCGTCAACTCGTTATCTCTAGTGATAGGCAAAACGTGTGTATATTAAAGTGCCAGGACTTCTGACAAGTGACAAGCCTCGCAGGTCCTGTGGAGACCCGTGAACTCTGTACTGTCCAGTTTTCATTGGAAGAGCCTTTCTAACAGCTAGAAAAATCTCTACTTTCATACATTGGCAAGTCAAGTCATGTGATCTGAAGCTTTCACTTTAGATATTTATATTACTGATCAATACCTATAAAATAACACTAATATTACCAGTTAAGTGTTATCAATATTTTTAGAGAAAACATATGTCTTTGATTTTTAAAAGGTGCTTTATATAACAATTGGACTGTACTCAGTACAGGTCACAGAGGTTCTATTCATCTTGCAATAAAGTTATATTAAGGTTAGTATTTTTACAGATTCTATAGCAAAAAACTCTTTTTGGACAAAATAAATAAAATATTTAGTGTTTAAATGCATTTATTTTATTTTTATAGACATAGTAAACTCAATAGTTCTTTAATATTTATCAAAGTATCATGTATTAGTTTAAAAATTACTTTTTCTCTAAATTTAAAAATTATTTTTGTTACATTTTTTCAGTACTCTCAGTTGGGAACCATTTAGGATGTGATTCTTCGGTGCAAAGCAAACTGGATCGGACACATCCTTAAGTGGAAACATTTTTCTGCACGACGTCATAGAAGGAAAAGTTAAAGGAAAGAGGAGCTTAGGAAGAAGAAAGATTCAAATATTGGATTAGTTGAAGGAAAAAAGAAAATTCTGGGGTTTGAAGGAGGAAGCATTGATGCATTGGCAGACTAAGTTCACTATCAAAAGGAATTAATCTGTTGTAAGACAGAACACCTAATAATAATTATAGTATTAATAATAATACTCTTGGCAAATATTAAAAAAGTTCGGATTACTATGTTTAGAAAATTGAGTCGAACGTATCTCATGAAGCAATATTTTATCTAATTTGGATAAGAAATATTTAAAAAAAAACTTCGAAAATTAATTTAACTCGCGCTCCTTTCTGCCTCTTCTTAATAGTAAATGATAAGATCCAACATCTATTGGTCAATTCATATTTGAAAAGTCACATCATAAGCAGAATATTGGTTGAATGGATAATGTTAAAAACTGAGCCAATATTGGTTGATTCAACCAGCGAAAGTTTCAATTTGTTACGAAGAGCGTTTTAAATATTTTTAAACGTAGTAGAAAGTGTTTTCAAATAATGCTACAAATGTATAGGTGTAGTTAACGTAAAGTATGATCCCAGAACTTTTTGTACTGTTGATTATTTCTAAATGTGTTTGCGTCTACTTGTTTTTTTAAAAGTACCAAATTATTCTAGCCCTGCGCTTCCCAACCTTTTTTTGCTCGCGTACCCCTTGGATTCCCATTTCCACAAATTGTGCCCTTAATATTAACAAAATGTTTAATTACTACAGTAATAGTTATTTCTAATTTACATGTTGCAACAGGAAATAAATGGTCTAATAATGGTATTGAAAAACAATGTAATAATAAGGTGAAATATATTTTTTACAATCAAAAGCAAAAGTTACAATAAAAAGTGACATTTAATTTATTTATTAATTACTATAAAACTGTTTCATGTTTTAAACTGATATCATTTTCTCAGGGTTAAATATAGAAGAAAAACCGAACCACCCCTCACCTTATCGTTGAGTTAATTTCATAACATTTGACTGATATTTTTTCTTACACTGTTGGTAAATGTAGCTCTTTCCGCAATTATTCGAATATTTTCGCATACTCCCAAACTTCCTGTCACACGCCCATGGGGGTACGCGTACCCCACATTGAGAGCCACTGGTCTAAGTTGTCACTCTCGTGTTAGACTGGCGTTCTGATGACGGGAGGATTAAGGTTATAATCCTGGTTGGGTCTACTTAGGGTAGTTTTCCTTAGGGGTTTTACATTCTCCTTCCACGCAAATGAAGTTATCTTACCCATAAAATGTTTCCTTCCTCATCCTTATCTCATTAGTGTAATTAATATGTGTGAGTATAGCCTGAAAAGGTGGTAAGACGCGGTGATTAAAAAAATACATCGTTTATCGTGTCCCAGTACTCGTGATAGAAAGAGACAAGTTTCATCTCGTATGCTTGTGGGGATAAGGAGATTGCATTTTGGAAATAAAACATCTTAGTACACCCAAATGGGACTAGAACCCTGACCTCGTCCCCGGCAAACCGGACCAGAGAATATTGACTCCATAGTCCTCGTGTCCAGGGTGTGATTGGGTGCTTAAGGGTGTTTGTAAACTTATATATCATCGGACGTAAATCGTTTTCAAAATGGTTATATCTTCTAATGACACGATACAGTTCTAAGTCAAACTCAAACAAGCGAAACCTTAGATTTGTATCGGCAATCATCCACTCAGCTTATCACACCAAATCTTCCAACACTTTAATTTATGCGACGTTTTCAATAAAAGGTTACCTTACGTTTCGTTATTTTTTAGAGTCTTATGATTACCGAGGTAAGGTTCCTCTGCAGATGACTATCAGAGTACCATGTAAGGGAGAGGCCATTGCGTGTTCATACCAAATTCAGGGGATTTTTATTAAGACAGGGGTGTTGTTAGTGATGGTTTCAAATTGTTAGGTCTGTGCTTGAGAAATCTCCCCACCCCCCTCCATACCTCCCCACTCGATGATTTGCGTAGGTTTCGTTCAACAACAGTGTTCAAGATAAAACCTTAATAGAAAATTAAAGTTGGTTACATTAAAAAACAAACGGGCAATTTTTTTTAACAACACTCCCACGTATTCTAATTTGAACAGGTCCTAGCGAGATCGTGCCGGTTAGTTGCCATTGCAAGAATCATAGAATACATGAATAATGAAACTATATCTTGATTTTCTTATGAATGGACATTTGGAGCACCTTACAGAAAATAACGCATTTTTTGTTTTTCTCAACAAGGACGAATTTTTACTTTATTAATAGTATTATTTTACAGTTAATGATAGTATTTATCAAAAGTAACAGCCATAAATTACACGATTTGACATTGGAAAAAAAAAGAAAGTAGATCATGATCCTTTTCCCAGCTATCAGATAATGTCCTTCTTTTACAAATTGGGGTATATACATAAGTTTTATCGAATAACGTTTCCGTTACCAGACAGAAAAAAATGTATTCTACATAGTTCTAAATATTTCTCGAGTCTGTCTTTCTTTCAACTAACTTTTTTATGTGATCCTTTCTGAATTAGTTTACAAAGAGCCACACTAATATTAGGGTGGAGTAGGAAAATAAAAGGAACAGGAAATAATAAATATAGCTATTATACATTACAAAGTAGTTATATTTCTTTACTCCCCCTATTTAATTATGTTAATATTTATCAGTCATATTTTTCTAAGCTTATGAAAGAAAAGTATACCAATATTATTACCATGAACACTAAAAGAATACAATAAAAAATAAATAAAAAATGATAAACTTGAAAAATGCCGCCGAAACTCTTTATAAAGCTGTAAGTTACAATTTATTAAACAATAACATTTTAATAATATAAACTAATTGAGTTTCCCATTCAATTTCGATAGTAGAAATATTGACACTATTTCTCATCATATTATTTTACATTTTATTATTATTATTAGCACCGCGTCTTACTACCCGTTCGGGTTATAACGCACTTACGCTAATGTGTAATGGTAGGGTGATTGTGAGATGAACTGGAGGACCTACAGTTTAACGTGGAATCCGAACCACGGTGGCGGCCTGGAATTCCCCACATTCACAAGATGTCTTGTCAGAGGTGAAGGAAGGGTTTGGAAATCAGATAAATCTGTGCCGGGACCGAGGATTGAACCCCGGTCGCCAGCACAGAAGTCCGACACCTTACCCCTAGACCACCAGGTCACCTATTTTACATTTTAACGCTGTAAATTTCTAATTTATTCTAGTACAGAAACACTTTTATTGGTCTCTCTTGAAATAATATAGCTTTTATATTTTATTGTACAAACGTAAGACACAGATTAATCAATTCAGGTAAAAAAATATGATTTTTATTCTACTTCTAATTTAACACAGTCATAAACTTGAGTATGATGTATTTAATTCAATGTGATATAATACAAAATGTAAATGAATGATTTGAAGATAACTACTTGAGACCTGACGCAAATAAATAAAACAACAAACATGTAATGAAATATATTTTCTTTATAAGGCGAAGGAAGATCTCTTATCGTGTCCCTGATAGCCATGAAATGATGACTCTTGCTCACACATCGATCATCTTAGCGAAACCATTTTGATGGTCGAACAAAACGTTCTGTGTACCTTTCCTTTCTCCTGGTACCCGTGTTTTCTATTCTCGCTGCTAATGTGAAACGAATGCTCCGCCTCTTCATGTTGTGTGTAATGAGACATGGGGTGTCTGTCTGTCTATAGAACCGCTCCTGGCTCCAGACGTATGATTAATGAACCGGACGAGAACTGCTCTGGGTGAGACATTCGACATTATGGTGAGATGAAGCTCTTTAAACTCATAATTAGCAATATAAAATGTGATCAAAAATAATTTCCTATTAAAAATTTAAAAAAATATTTGTTGCAAACATTTATAAATATTTAAGACCGACACCCTATCTCAGTTGGTAGCGTGTCTGTCTACTGAGCTAAGGGTCCCGGGTTCTATTCCGGGCATGGCTGAAACATTTATCATTAGTGATATGTGAGTTTACCCTTTCATAATTGTGAATTAATGGACGGGGGTTGGGTGTTGTTCTAGATTAACGTTAGCTTATCAGTCGTGTGCTGATACAATAGTTCGGTAAAGAAAGTGCACGTTAAATACCTCAAATAAATGGGGGAGGGGGGGTAGAAATTATAGGGAGGGGGCTATACAGTGATGGTAGGACTGTATTAAAAAAAAAAAAGTAAAAAAAGTTTTGTTTTTATATTGACATGATGGATGATTTGAAGCTTTGATTTACAGGATTATTTAGAATATTTTTTTACGGGAAGGGGGCTAGTCAATTATAAACTTTTCAGCCTTGCCAGGAATCGATCCCGGAACCTTTAGCTCAGTAGATAAATATGATACCGACTGAGCTAAGGTATCGGATTAGATTTCCAAACATACTAAAGTCAGATATGAGTTGAGATATGGTCACATTCTTGGAAAAATGGTATTGTTTGACTTGTCCCTTCTAACTTCTAAACTGTCTTTCCTATGAACATACCTTTCAAATTAGAGTTTTCGAGAATGATTTAATGAGAAAATATCAAAATAATTTTACATCTACTTATTGTTATGTCAACAATGTTGCGATGCTCACAGGATTTATTAATATTATTTAACTTATTTTGAAGCGCATTACTGGTCGAATGGTCTAAGGCGTCATTGTCGCAATATACTGGACTGCCGATGACAGAAAATGGAGTTCTAGTCCCAGTCAGGTGTAATAAGAGTGTTTATTACTTTAATGGTTCTCAATTCTCCCTTCAAGAAAATCTGAGCTTTCAGGTATTCAAATTCCAAAGCAAAACATCCACAGGGTAAAATTTCCAAGGCAGAATTGTCCAAAACTAAAAAGACAGATGAATAGGTCTAAATCCACGAATAAAAACGTCCAAAAACCATAATATCCAAAATAAGAAATCCAAATGGATGGAGAAAAAATTAATTTTTTTTTTAAAGATAGAAAAAAAAAACACAGGAAAAAATATTAGATTAGAGAAGGCCAACTTATTGAATTGTCTTGTGATTCGACATAAAAAATTATATTCACTTCAAAACCTTGCTGTATTTTTGGTGTCATACTCCCACAGTGTACCTTGATGTTTCCAAAAAGACAATAAAATACTTGATGCCATTTGTCACCACTTATTTGTGTTACAACGTAATCACCTCTGGTGCATATTAAATATGTATAAATAACGAGACTTGTTATAGAGCCAGACCTACGATTTAAGTTATTCTCAGTTGATCCTGACATTCGAAATATAGCGGCTGAAAAACATCACCAACCACCCCAATAGGAGAGGGTTGAAAAATATTAATTATATTTAAACAAACTCATCAGAACAACTTATCTATATTAATAAAAAGAATAATGTGTGTAATTTGTTTGTCTGTCATGAACGTTGCGCGATATATATAATATAGGGCTGAGATTTTAAAAATTAGCAGTCCCTGTGCAGGAAAATATGCAACACAAAGCCGGTATTTTTAATTTGGATTTTTTTAAAATTAATCAAAAAATAGCTCTGAACAAATAAAATGAAGAGTTTTTTCTGTCTCTTTAAAATAAAAAAAGTTTCGCCAGGACAAATGGGTATTTCTGCTCTTCTTTAATCAAAATATATTATCTAATTGATATTTATTTTACTTATATGAAATGATTTACGTAGAGTACTATAGATGTGTGTGTAGGTTTTAAATTTTAACTCATATATCAGGGGAGATTGAGGGGGATCCGGGAAACTTTTATTTGCTTAAGGAGGTCCGCAATCTGAAAGAGGTTGGCAATTTCTGATCTACACAATTGATTCACTCACAGCTATCCCACCACAATCATTGAATATTTTATGTCCTTGATACGTTTTAAACGAGGATTATTACTGAGTTAATCTGATTACATTATGATTAAGAGAGAATGGAATTACTGACCAGTAGGGACATGACATCCAGTTCGGTCGCCTTATGTGTAAATTATCAGCCAATCTGTTGTCACAAAGCATTGCTCATGATACACCTATGTATGTTGTCCACACGTCAAACCTGCAATGAGATGATGTGATGGTAATTATTATTATGTTGTGGAGCCTGTATGAGTCTTAACATACTTAAACCTAACTGTCCAAACCCTGTTGACCGTTAGGATCATTACCCTTAAGAGAAAAATAACCAAGGTACCAGCCGGGAATCGAACCCGGAACCTCTAGATTTGAAGCCAACTGCACTGACCACTTACATCACGAGGCCGGATTTTACAAGAGTGATTAATAGAAAATATTCCAGAGTTAATATAGAGGGGGGTCAGAACCCCCACCCTAGTGCACCCAGCTGGGATAAACACCTACCTCCCCACCCGGAGCTGAGATACAGGTCACAATTTTCAAGGAAAGAGCCTTATCTGACAGTTATAAAAACTACTAGATATATTCTCACGTAATAATACGTCAAGTAATATGATCTATAGCTGTCACTTTTGATAGATATTATCAATAGCTTTGAGACAACATAAATAAACTAATTGTGAAAAGTGATCTCCACATGAACTAATGTCTAAATACATACAATAAGGCAAGGTGACGTCATTTGACGACCCATCACTAAGGTATTTAATTTATAGCCATTAAGGATTTTAAATCTAATTTTAAAATCATTCTACACTAGGATACCATGTGTTTTACAAGTAAACAACAAGTATGAGTGACACACCCATGCGTATGCTTTCATCTTACACTGTAATCATTATTGTAATTCTACCTATTTCCCCAACACTGGTTATATATTTTTATCTAATGACAGCGAGCAATAATATCATTTTCGAACTAATTAAAAAAACTATTCACGATAGCACATAAACACCATGTGTCAATTTTACATTTTAAAATAATTTCAAATTAACCTTTTATAAAGAAATCAAAATTTTATCTTTATTTTAATTTAGTAAAAATAGCCGGTGTTGCCCGGGGTAACCACGTAGTGAATTGCGAAATCACTTCGGTAAACGATTTAATTTGCTTCAAATATACATGCAAAAATCACTTAATTTGTGGTTCTTCCGACAGAGTTTTTAATAAATTTAAGAAGTAGATTAAAAATTAAAAATTCTGGCCTCTAGGTGGACATGTTCATGCACAGGGGCTACTAATTGTTAAATTTCAGACCTCTGCGTGCGGAAGATGTCCCGCAATGCTCATGACATACGGACAAACTCTGCAATGTATTAATATAGATTTAAAACAATAACGTATGTTTATTTAAATTGGTTTGTGGCTTCAAAATATATTTGACAATGACGCTAAAATTAACTCCTTATATTAATTAAAAACTACTCTAAAGTTGTCATTCCTTTATTATTATATAATTATTTAGTAAAATATTATCAATTTTTGGCCTAAAATAAATATGTTTGTCTTCTCTACAAGGTCCTTTATATGAAAATTATCCTGTAGCTTTGTAAGTAGGCCAAATCTATCAATACTGTATTTTAGGCCCTATCTGTTGCCAAAGTCTGAACCATTAGAGTAGTAAGTGGATCAGGCATATATGAATTAAGGGAGTCTAATTTGAGGGTGCTGGTTGAGTTGTGGGAAGGGGTTGGGGGGTGGGGCGGGTATTGAAGAGGCGAGATTTGAACCCCCGTAAGAAAACGCAATATTTTGATTGTATTAAGAAAAAATGCACAAACAAAATTAATTCATTCAGACCTAGTTCTGGACAGTTTAAATAAATTTACTGGATATTATTTAAAGAAGTTTGGATTTAATAACATTATCTAGGCCTAGGACAACTATAGTAAACGAAACACTAACTTAAGTATTCTTATAAAGTATTATTTTAAAACATTTTCAACGCTCAGAAAACTATTTAAAGCATATAAGCTTTATTTGAAAAACATTACCAAAACAAGACCTTGCAATACATATGGTGTTACTTTTATTTTTTTCAAAATTATCTATATCTTGTAATGTTTATGTTTTAAAATTTTTATTGTTATTTTTTTACCCGAAAATCCTTTAGGGTGACGGGAACCCCCTAGTACTCGTAAATCCACCAATGCTGACCAGGGTGTAAAGGAATGGAAGTCAACAGTTAATAATAAATAGATCAGCTTGTACAGTGGCAATTGAATGCATGTACTGGCAAACTCCGTTATACGCGGCAGATACGTTCTCAAGAATCGCCACGTATACCGATTCCGCGTGGAACGGGAATCTCTTAGCGTGTAATAAAAATGATTATGTTCCAATTTATTCACTTATTTGCTGCTAGTTCTTAGTTACAAAAATGTTAACAATAAGTTGGGCTATGTTTATTAGGCATAAATGTCATTTAATAAAAATTAAGTAATTTACATTGGAAAAAATTAAATAAACAACCAAAGTAAACCTAATGAAAAGAAATAAAGAATTGTAATGTTTGTATCATTTATTATAATACCAAGCATCCTACTAATCACTGTCGGATGATTCTAGCGAAAATGTAGGCATCTGTCTTTCCCTTGAAGCTAGAAATGGATGAGCAGCACTCCCAGAAGATGTGGAACATGTAGTTGGAGACGATGAGTCAGTAGGTGTGCGGTCGTCATTTGAAATGCTGTGTTGTTTAATAAGGAACGCTTCAATAGAGGATTGAGTTGCCATCTTTAATTTTTGACTGTAAAGATCTTTGTAACAATTCAGCATATTCTTCACTTTCCTCCTCACTTTAAGACTTCCCAATAAGTCAGGGTCATGTTCATCAAAAATATGAATTGCTGAGTAGACCATTTTGAAGGCCTCAGACATAACTTTAGTTGTGAGTGTCCTCAGAGTCTCTACTTTTTATGAACAAGATTCTGATTCCTCTCTAATATTTTCCTCTTCGATAGCTATTAGATCTTCATTTGTCAGATCCTCTTTATGAGAGGTTAGGAGCTCATCTACGTTTTCTTCATCAATGTCTGTGAATCCAATCTGTTGTGCCATGTCTACAATCTCTCTCATTATGCTACTAAAGTCATTCTCCAATGTAACGTCAGGAGTGCCTGCTACTGCTTCAGGCAATACCCATAGGTTCTTCCATACACTGTTCATGCATCGAGGAGTAACTTCATTCCAAGCCTCACGAATTATATCGATGGCAATCTTAATGTTAAGCTGACGCCAAAACTACTTAATGGTGAGTTTATAGTCTTTATCACACTGTTTGATAAGCAGTGATAAGGTTCTGCGAAGATAATAACTCTTAAAAGCAGCAATTACTCCTTGGTCCATGGGACAAACTGTGGTTGTGATGTTGTGAGGAAGAAATACAACTTTAATATTTTCATTTAATTCCGCAACAGCAGGAAGATTACTAGCAACGTTGTCAAGCAAGATAAGAATTTTTTCCCTATTACAGTAAGCCTTCAACTCATCCTGAAGATCTCTGGGAAAATGCTCACATAAAATCGTAGATGTCATCCATGCTTTATAATTAGATCGCCAAATAACAAGAAATATGGTTTTCCCGTAACCTTTTAATGCCCGAGGATTTTCTGCGTGGTAGACCATGAGAGGCTGTAACTTGTAATCCCCGGAAGCATTTCCTCCCAAAAGAAGTGTGCCGTGGTCTTTGGCCGCCTTGAAACCAGGTGCTTCAACAGAAATAAATGCACGACTTGGCATTCGTTTCCAGAACAGGCCAGTTTCATCAATATTAAACACCTCCCTCTGCAATGACCTGTTTGAATGTCTCACCTGCAACAGGGGCGGATCCATATAATTTTCATAGGGGGGTCATAATGATAAATAACATAGTTACCTACAATGTTAGATTTATGTTTCAAGCCATTAATAATTTCTCATTCAAATAGATCTCTTGTATTTTTTAAAACGTGTTCATCCTCTCCAATATTTTAAAATCAGATATTTTGTATACACGATTTTGAGTGGCCCTCCTTCACAAAGTTTTTGAAAAATGGTTCACTCTAGAAGCTATGAGTAGTATTCGCCTTAATTTTTTTTTTACATTATTTTATAAGCCATTTAAAGTGTTACTCCCCTAGAAATTTTTGAAATTTGGATGCAACCTCGAACCTATTTAGAGTGATCCCTACCTTAACTTTTTACTATAATTAGATACCTCTAGAAGATAAACTTTGAAGTGCTCTTCCACTGACAAAATTTTGAAAATTGAATTCTTTCAGAAAATTCAGAATTTGTAATTGTCCTCCCATAAACAATTTTGAAATTTGGATGACCTTGGAAGGTAATTAGAGCTTCCTTACCCCGAATATTTCAAGCAGTTAGATGCCTCTAGTCTATTAGTCATTTGATGCAATTTTTTCTGACAAATTTTTGACATTATAATGCATCTAGAAAAAATTTGGAGTTTGATTTAAGACCATCTTTCAGCTTCATATTTGATAATATCGGAGTATTTGAAAAATATCTGGGGGGGGGGGGATTTATTCTAGGGGGGCACATAGCTCCCCACAGTTCCGCCACTCTTCTGTCCACACATAATCTATATTCAGTATTCGTGGATGAACTGCTCACAGGTGATTATTAGTCTTCTTTGATGTGTGGTAGTGTACCGTATTTATGCGGAAAAATGTTCGTTACTCGATATGCACGAAAAATATTCGCACATGAAAATCAATATTTTTTCCACACTTGCGTGAGTCATATCAAGAAATTGAATAAACGTGGACGAATGACGAACGTGTGGACCCAGATTAAGAGGTGTCCGCACGTAAAAAGATAAAAAAAAATGTATACTTTATCTGTGATAAATTTTCTTTCTAATATTTGAACTTTCATTTTGTTTATTTGTATTCGTTTTCTAACTTTCACAGGGGGATAAACTGACCCTTTGACACCCCTCCTCCCAAATCTGCGCCTGGCCTGCAACATGGTCTGCGGTGGCTGCCTCCACAGTCAGTTTAAAATTGTGGAATGCATGTGGATTTTTGAAACGATTAAATCAACCTGAGCTTACTGAAAAAGCTGTTGGTTCTTCAGCATCTTTTGTGAGATATTCATACAGACTCTTCACTTTCTTGAATAACAGCTCCGGAGAGTGGTAGTCTGTTCACGGTAGGAATTTACTTCTGAAAGGCCTTTTTCCCTATCATAAATCTATTATATAGTAGGATATTGGTAGGAAAAAATACCTTTCAGAGAGTAATTCCTACCGTGAATGGATCTTATGTTGTGCTGGTTGTGACGTTCTATCCAGTTGGTTTGCATTTTTTCCATTTTCTCCATTGCAACCGACCTTAATTTATTCACTCTATTTACACAAAGATTCGTAGAATATCACGCAATTTTACGAATTTATTCCCCGTTAGCACGAATAGTTGTTACTGTCGAATCACTCGGTTCCACGACGCGTTGAATGTCAACGCTACGCCCACCTTTATCAAACCTATTCAGAACTTCCAATTTCACTTCTAACTAATGTGATTCCCTTACTCTTTTCACATATTTACCACTTTTCACATTCTTTGCGTTTTTTTCGACATTTTATTTCTAAGAAAACAACAAAAACACAACAATAATATGCCACCTGAAGTGTTGTTACTACTGTCGAAAGAGTGTATGTACTGAGCAGCAGAGGGTGGGGATGATGAGCAGCAAAGGGTGAGGATGATGAGCAGGCAGAGGCGCATACAGAGCATTTTGACAAATGAGGGAGTTTGCACGTGTTTTTATTTATCAATCAACAAGTGAACCGCGAGTTTCCCTGCACCGTTGCACCATTTCTCCTCACAAAACAAAACAAAATCAACGTATATATGAATACGCGGATGACAAAAGCGCGTATAGTGAGCGGGGTTCACCTGTATCTACTCAACCTAGTAAGAGTAAATACAATAAATAGGGTGGTCGGCAGCAGATTGAGGTAGCATTAGTTCAATTGTGTGTGGTGGACGAAGAAGATATTTATTATCTACCTATGGATCCTTTATGATAGCCAATTAGTAAATATAGACTATCTAGCGTAAGAGTGCTTATAACTGACCACTAGCAAAAGTTACCAGATTTAGTCTCATACCATTTGATCTGAATGATTATGTTTGAGCAGCTATCACTTTTGACAGTCAAAACTTTCACAACGAACAATTTGATTTTAATAATTGTTTTTTGTTTTAAGCGTTTTTACGTTGATTTACATGAGATTATGAACATAACCGTATGAATATTTAATTTTTGTGAAATTGGAGTTTATGGTTCACTTAAAAATTCTTTACTCAAGAGAGCTTCTAAAATGCTGCGTTCTCTTCAGAAATTAAGATGGTGAACCAGATGAAATTAAGGTGGTTGATGACTTCATACAAACTGTATTTAGTTGTGATCATGCGCATGGGCTTACAATATAAAAACGTTTTATTTTCAAACAAATGTTCGTATGTCTCTTTCTCTAAGTCATATATCCTGCACTGTAATATTTTTTTTGCACAGCCATAAAACAAAAAACAAAAAACAAAATAGTTTTATTAATATATATTGTTTTAGCACCACGTCTTAATAATAGTTCGGTTTATAAGCTTATGTACTAATTACGCTTATAGTTTTAGGGATTAGGAAGGCTATATTTAGAGAAAGTGTACCCGATTTTACGTGGGGGAGAGTGGAAAACCATTTTGGAAAAAAACCTCAGTACAACTGACCGAGATTCGAACCTTGGTCTCCCCATCATCGGCAGTTTAGTATACTCAGGGAATAGCGCGTTAGACCACGTGGGCACCCAAGCGGGTAATTTTTTTTTCTTTCCATAAGATACTAAATAGCCAATTATACAGTAATCATTAAAGTAGTATTAGTAGAAGCATTTATTAACACTTTGGATTGATAATATAATAGGGTGACCTGGTGGTCTAGGGGTAAGGTGTCAGACTTCTATGCTGGCAGCCGGGGTTCAATCCTCAGTCCCGGCACAGATTTATCTGATTTCCAAACCCTTCCTTCACCTCTGACAAGACGTGTATTAATCACCACTTGTGAATGTGTGAAATGCCAGGCCTCCACCGTGGTTCGGATTCCACGTTAAACTGTAGGTCCTTCATTTCATCTCACAATCACCCTACCATTACACATTAGTGTAATTGCGTAAAACCCGAACGGGTAGTAAGACGTGGTGCTAATAATAATAATAATAATAATAATAATAATAATGATAATATAGTATTACTAAAATATAATTAATATTTTCCCATAATGTTAACATTAATGTCTTTCAACCAATGTTTCCAATAAAAATCTTCAGCTAGCTGTTGGCCATCACCTCTTCAACCGTGAATAGACTGTAGAATAGTGTAGGTGGATGTATAGTATTAGGCATACTGTAGTAGGTTAAGTTAGAGTACGACATAATGTGTGTTTACAAATTTTATGTTAATCATCTCTATAAAATACAAAAACATGTTAAGTTATTTGATTAGGTAGTTTGATTTAATGTTTCCTGTAACTAAGTAAAGGTGTTTGACGCAAGGTCAAAGACAAAAATGGGGGTAAAGGGAGAGTGGTTGAAAAGGTGGGGGAATTAACTTGTCTAACTCGTATTGAACATATGTATATTATAATCTGATTGCATTTAAGTATGAAACGCTGGTAGACTTACCTTGACTGGCGAACAGGATCTTGCCGCAATCGTAATTCTCGTGGTCTGATTGTTGTTTCTGAAGACGAAGGCCTGACCTCATTTTTATCAAATTGTATTTTATTTCAAAATAAATAAAATCAAAAATGTATAAACTAAATATAATTAAAAAAAGACGTATTAATTCTTTTATAAAATTTTTTAATGTATTTAAAAAATTGGATTTGTTAAGGTCAAATTGGATGAGAAAAACCGTATTCCAACTACTTTGTTCCCTTAAATTTATTTTAAGCAGGTTTGATTTTTTACCGTGTTAAAATTTATACCTTTAGTAAATATAAAATATATATTATATTATTTAAAAAATCTTCATGGTTTGTGCCCAGAAGCAAGCTATATCGACCAAGCAGCCAGCACCGTAACCGATGATAGTGCCAACATTCAAGGATAGAGGGTGTCGTGTGGTCAATAAAATGGGCCTTCAGGCAATCAATCTTAGTTTTCTAAGACGAAACTGCTGCTTCTTAATTCTAGTAGCTCCTCATTTATCCTCACGAGGCTTAGTTTGACCATGTTCCAGACCCACTGCTTCACAGATACATTTTGGAAGGGGCGGGTATTGAACCCGGGACCTCTGGATATGTAGCCAGGAATTCTGACTACTAGACCACATATTATATTATTATTATATATTACTAGCAGACGTATCTGGCGTTGCCCATTGTAACGCTTTGATTTGCTTTAAATAGAAAGAAAAAAATCCTTTCATTTTATTTCTTTGAATCCAGTTTTAAATTGTTTATAAAAAAAATCAGATCCAAATTTTAAAATTATTGCTTCAAGGTGCACATGTTCGTGCATAGGGGCTACTATTGTTTATATTTCAGACCTCTGCGTGAGGTAGATATCGTGTAACGCTCATGACTGACAAACTCTTCGTTTTACTGATATATATCTAAATAATACCATTATATAATATTATATATATGTATAATTTAAATATAAATATTATATTATAACATAATTTATTTTATTATTATATACAGTACATTTTATATATTTACCAAATGCTTATGATAAATGATTAATTTATTCCTATCTCAGATTTAATTTTAGAAACTGGAACTATGAATAACTTTCTTCTTTGAGATTGATATAAAAGGATTCACTTAAGTAACGTCTGAAAAAAAAGTATTAAAATTCAGCATATAATCATTTACCGGAGAAAAGAGGTTCATTTCAATCAATTATTGAATCTTGTAACCATCTATATTAATTATATATAAATATAGATTTATTTATTTGAATGTATAAATACATTTTACTTTCTCGTTTCAGAATACTTAGCACACTGCGTCTTACTACACTTTCAGGTTATACGCTTAAGTACTGATTATACTAATGGGTTAGAAATTGGGAAAGTTGACATAGAAGAAGTGAACCCACATTTTCGTGAAGAGAGGGTGGAAACCATTTAGGATGCTGCCCTCCCCCCCTCCCCCTTCATTATTTTTGACTTCTACTTCCTCCAGAACAGTCTAACCGTAGTTTACATTTACACAACCATTCCCAATTTAACTTAGTTATATTCCATTCTCTGCTGAAGGAACTGATTTCAGGAATCTTTAATGGTAAATATCATATCATTTTCTACGAGATGTTTCCCTTATTAACACTTGTTCAGTAATTTTAGTCTAAGGTTTACATTGGCTAGCATTGGATTACTTGCACCACAACTTACGTTGATTTTGTCTTATTTAGTCCTGAGGATGACGCCGACGATGTCTATTAGTGATTGATTCACATTCTGCATCACAAGGAACAAGGGAATATCAATCTCAAGACAAGAATAGAATTCAATTTTCAATTCACATTTATTTAATTTTTATTCTATCCCATTTGACAACTGTCTATCTTAACTTTATCACTTTGTCATTTTTCATCATAATGTGTATTCAACTTCACTTGATTCATGTGTTGTTATTATTACATGTATTTTAACATGTTTATCTTTGTATTATATGTGAATTGACTCACATATTTAATATGTCAAGATCCTTTTAGAATTTGTGAAGGACAGTAGTTTAACGTTAAACTTGTCATCTAATCTAAGATTAATATCTTTTACAACATTTTTCTATCCTACATTCAAATTATTGCTTTTAAATCACTTTTAATATTATAATTCTACTTATTAATTCGTTATATTGTGATTTTGACTGATTTTGTTAATATTTATATCCTCTTAGATATTAAAGATAGCATTAATATCTTAAATTCTCAATAGATCTTAGACTCAGTACCATTTAAAACATATTTTCTATCCCACATTGTAAATATTCTTTACGGTGAATTTTATTATTATAATTACGATTAAAATCGATAGAACCGATTTTGAGAAAATTGATCTTTTCTCTTTTCGCCCTTTATTAAACTACTCTTAATTTTAAGTTTAAACAGACACACAGAAAGACAACATTGCAAAGACCACTTTTTAGGGTTCGGTAGTTTATCAGACGTCGACAATCATCATTATTTCAGGTTAGATTTTTTTTACAGTCGCAATAATTTAACTTTTGTTTTCGAAAAGTTAAAAAATATATATATTTGCGTATAGCATGAAAGTTGTTGGTTTATAAAAAATATGCTTCATCTAAAATATTTGTATTATAAATAGACCTACATATTTGTAATGATAAGTAATTTCATATCTCAATTAGTTTAGGACATATTATAAAAAAATATAATTTATGCATCATATCGGAGCCCTTAAATTCATTTTTGCCGAAATATCGAGAGTATCCATTTAGTTTAGAATATTTATAAATGTTTAGAAATGAAATTTAATCAAAATCCTTAGAGCCAATTTTGAGAAAATTGACCTTTTTCTTTTTTTGCCCTTCAGTAAACTACCCTTAATTTTAAGGTTAAATATCCAATTACAAAAAACCCCTCATGGCAGCACTATAAAAAACCTAGATACCAAGATTTAGCCTCATCGGTAAAATAGTTTTGGCTCTAGTTTGTTGGAAGTACAGACCAACAGATGGAAATTCAAAAACCACATTTTCGGATTCAGGGGGTCATGAAACGTCGACATTCATCAAAATCTCGAGTTCAATTTTTTTTACGATCACAATACTTTCTCTACCTATAAGATAGCGAGAAAGTAAAACAATAAAAAGTTGATTTATTTTATTGTTCAAATTTGTCGACATATTATTTGTATTTCAAAAGCAAGAATAAATGAGAATAGAAATTTCTATGTCAAATCCAAAGAGAATTGGCGTATTATAATTTAGTGATTTGTTTTAATAGTTTTGGTTATTATTTTGTATTCATATTAATAATTACACAGGTAACGTTCAACATGCTTATTTTATTTAATCTCACAATTTCGTATAAAACATTTATTAAAACAAATAAATGATTATTCTAATTAAAAGGCATCTTTAAAATGAAAGAGAGTGGTACGATATATCAAGAGAAATAAGCTGTTCAAGTGAAAAATGTAATATCCACTCGAGTAAATATCTGCCTTCATTCGTGTGTTTGGTTTATCAGTCGAACTTAAGAAGCTGTGAGAAACGTTCTTTGATATCTTCACAGAATACTTTGCCAGGAAACGCAATACTCATACTCTATGATGTTTTGACTGTGAAAATTTGGCTCTCCGTGATTTACAAAACATGCTGACCCTACTAGACGGAAAGTCAGTAGACTATAACTAGAGAGGAAGCCTCCTTTTCACCTTCCGGAAATCATCCAAATATGTCTGTCATGAACAAGGAAGACAATTTCGCGGCAGCATGTATTTGGCGGCAGGACAATAACATTCTTTAGAATCACATTGGACAATGCAACAGTTATCAGAGGCCAAACTGATAATATGAGATGAGCCAACCATGGTTCAGAACCATGACATAGATTCAGCCAATCATCTGCTGCAGAATATTCTATAAGGAATCATTATTTACATTTGGGAGAAAAGTTTTACTGTCGTGGGGTGACTTCAAATAATGTTTACCAATTCCTCCACATGCTCATAGGATAGCAAGCATCCAGACAAGTATTAAACACGCTCATATGTAGAAGGAGTTAAAAGCTATCAAGTTATTTAATAATGTATTAAAAATACACAGTAACTTACGTCATTGGCTAATGCGATTTAGTGATTTAAACTTGAGAAAATGTAGCCTGAAATAAAATATGATAAGAGGAATGAGGGAATATTGACACACTCTCGGTAGTTCACGAAACATTTGGAAATAGGTCGGGACCAACTGATATTTTAAGTGCCCATTATGGTTCCGTGGAATGAAGAAGTTACTCAAATAAATGAATAGATATTGAGGAGTTACAAAGTAGAGGTCCAATGTTACATTAGTATGAACTTAGTCGACTGTAAGTATGAAAGGGAAAATTGTTTTTAGCAAGTAGAATTTTTAAATTTTTATGCCCTAAGGAATACCTCCCCCCCCCCCAAGTAAAACTTAAAAATAGTTAGTATAATAATGATCCTTAGGTAATTAAATGTTAAACAGGTCTTATGTAGTGGAAAATATCTTGCAATGACAACATTGCAGAAGAAATGAAGAAATTTTAATAATTTTATAACAAGGGAATGTATGTATCGTACTCTAATGAAATAGATTGTTCATTTCATAAAAATTTAAATCAAAAGTTTCCACCGTTAATATCATATTTCAAATTAATGAATAATCTCAGAATATAAAACTAAATGCATTCACATGTGTTAGAAAACCTTCTCACACACCTGGGTGATCATTTATTTATTCTTTATGTTATTTACAACCAAACTCTTTTGTTCACAGTCCCCCAACTTTATTGCAAAAACTTGTGAAACATAACAACGCCGAGATAATTCTCTATCTCTCCCCCTCCTGTCTGGAACATGATCGAATCTCGTTGCAAACATGGCGAAATAGAAGGAAACGAAAGACGCCACAAGAATGATTTTTTCGAAACACATACTCTTCATTAGATGTCCAGCGTTGATGTAAGAAGGGTACGTGATGAGGTTGTCCTATAATTTTCAATCAGTCCGCAACCTTGCTGTAGGAACGGTCCACAACGCGTTAATCTTTGATTTCAAGATTCGACTTCTAGCCTTACCGCGGAATGGTCCGCTACACTTTGATCTCCGATTTTCACTTAATCTTAAACCTTACAATAAAATGTTCCGCGACGCGCTAAGCTATCAAATTTAAGCTGGTGCATTAATTGTTTAAATGAAATAATTATGGGTCAGATATTTAAATAAATAAATAAATAGAAACAAATTTACTCCGCATAGTTGCTTTCATTAAGTAGAACCTGACCCTTATCATCATCACGCCGGATCCTAAAAAACAATCTCTTCAACGAGGCTTCCAACGCAAAATTCCAAGAGAAAGAATCTAAACATTTCCGACAATAGATTGTGTACCTGCATACACTGGCCTCCCTTTTATTTTGTGACCAAGGCAGTCGCCAGTTAAACTGGTGCTCTCAATTTATTTTAATTAGTTACAAGGTCAAACCTTGGAAATGGTTGATATTTATATCTGCTCAAGCCCGTTTTTTACCATGGCTTTTCGTATAAAATGTTATAATTAATTTAATAAATTAGAATTAATTTAGTTCTATCAAACGTTATCCACTTTTACTTAAGAAATATAATTTATTTACAAAAAATCTAATATAACATACGCTTATCAGTTGTAGGTAGGATTTTATTAGGTTGCTTGATATTATAATCAGCCTTTCGTAACGGAGCTAGGAACTAGTATGTTAATATTGATACTAAAATTTACTCTACTTAATAATCACTCAGGTGTATTAACTAGTTCACTTCTTTATAGCTCCGTTAATCTTTGTATAATTTAGTAATACATTTAAATAACATAATACCTTACAATCTGCAGTGTCACACAATACTAATTGCTTGACAAAATATGCAAAGCTATAATCGAATTACAGTGTTGGCTATCAATTACATTTAGTTTTGTCAATATTTATATGTTAATCTGTATAGAGAATTGTAATATCTACCGTACACTGACTTTCTAATGCATGTGTATGAATTAATAATTACATTCAAATATCTACTAAATAAGCAGTATATAGTTGGTTTGATAGCTAGCTACATATAGTACTCTTCCGCTATTTATTTTAAAGAGTTTTTGCTAACTGCTACGTTATTACAATATAATGTCAGGTTTCTGTTGAATCTAGTCTATTCTTTTCAACACGAATTATAGCCATCCGGTAGAACCTCTCAGGAATAAAGGTTGGCGGCTCATTCCATTTGAATGTCTGTGTCCAATTCGTTTTTACTACTTAATGGCTAGTTTTATTGCGTTATTTTAACACTGGGAGGTTGAATACCCTGGACTGAGATGATTATGATTGTTTATGTCAGTGCCATCTTTATTTCTAATCGCCATGTTGTAAATTACGGGTCTCTCTGCTCTATTTTCTAGTTCAATAAAGTTCCGCTATAATCGGTAAATGCATTGTGAGAGTGTATTATATTACAAGAGCTGGAGGGGTCTTACGTAGCCTATTAATATACTCTGGGCAAGATATTCAAGTTATATGGCACATACTGAATTTGATTTTATCTTGACAAGGATTTTTTAATACATTTTTTCCAGAATGTTTCACTATTCGTTCAACGTTATACATATATTAATTACGCTAGTACCCACTTCGGTGGCTGTATGGTCTAAGGCGCTACTCTCGCAATTGACCAGCTGTTGGTGACAGGGAGAACAATATTCAATTCCGGTTGGGTGCACTGAGGGTGTTTTTCAACTTTTTCCTCCCTGCAGATACAAGTAAACTTCCTCTCAATTCAACCTTCTTCATCCTTAACACATTAGATTAGATTAATATATAGACGTATAACCCGAACTAGTAGTAAGACTTGGTGCTAAAAGAATAATTACACTAGTATTGTAGAAACTAGAAGCCAGAATGTAAATAAAGTATACACGTATTTGCGTGGAATTAGAGTGAAAAACCATTAAGTTAAAACTACCATGACTATACCCAACCAGAGTTCTAGTCTCAATCTCCCCCTCTTCGGCAATTCCTGGGACCATGCGATAATGATGCCTTAGACCGGGGCGGGGGGAATCAACGTTTCTCATTCCAAGGGGCAAACCCGACCATCATTTTGCACTGGGGGTCTGAGATATATTTAGTAATCCCATCAATTTAATAGAGACCGACCAACAACACTTTCAGTCAACATTAATCACTTTCAATAAATATAATGTATATATATATATATATAATATTTTCTGTATGGTAGAATCTTTTTAAATTTTTAATTTTACTGCCAAAAAGAGTTTAGTAATCTCCCAAAAATGCATTTATAAATATTTACGCAGACAGATTTTCAAAAATTAACCTAGCATTATTATAAGTACTTATTTTTATTAATCAAATAAATACATTATAAGATACAATCATAACATTTTTAAATACATATTTTTATTTGAATCATTAGCTATTACACATCATCGGGTTCGATTCCAGGTATGGCCGAAAATTTAGATTTGGTGAAATGTGGGTTTACGCTTTCACATTGATAAATTAACGGTTTGGGGACTGGATGTCGTGCCTGTCCTAGTATTAAGCTAGGTTATAAGGTATATGAAGCTAAGGCAGGCCTTGTAAACCGGTTGATTTTAATTCGATTGCGAGAGAATTATTTAAATGTGTGCGTAAGTAGACATATTTGGTGAGATCTACCTGGTGCTGAAGATCCGGTGAAGCAGTAACGCAAGTAGGTCTATCTGGGGGTGTTAGGATGAACTTTAAGAACCACACGACTTTATTTGATGTTCACTTCACACACACAATATTATGTCAGGAAAAGATGGTTATTATTATTAAAATAAGATTTATTATTATTATTATTATTATTATTATTATTATTATTATTAGTAATTATTAACTATTATTTACTACCCATTCGATTATACGCACTTAACCTAATGGTAACGGTAAGGGTGATTGTGAGATGAAATGGGGACCTACAGTTTAACGTGGAATCCGAACCACGGTGGAGCCTGGCATTCCCACATTCACAAGATGTCTTGTCAGAGGTGAAGGAAGGGTTTGGTAATCAGATAAATCTGTGCCGGGACCGAGGATTGAAGCCCGGCCGCCAGCACAAAAGTCTGACACCTTACCCCTAGACCGCCAGGTCACCAAAAAATAAGTTATAATGAATGGTAGTGACGAGAGTTGTGAGCCGCGGTGGTGATACACGTTCACTTTTTAAGGAAACACTTAGCGAATTAAAGAAAAAAAACGCGCGCAAAAACACAAGAGAAAATTTACCTCCCTTACAAATATAAATTAATTAAAAAGTGCTGTAGACAGAAAAATGTGATAGTTGTATATAATAATGATGAATTAATATAATAAATATTTAATGAAGTAAAATATAGTGATATTTAGATTAAAATAATAGAATATAAAGAAATAAAGACTAAACACCAGTAGTGGAAAATATATGGCCTGAATATAAAACTACCCCAGGCCACTGGCTAGAAACGGTAGTGGATGTGAATTAAACCTATTTCATATCTTCCACCAAGGATTCCCCAGTTATTATACTCCAGGATACTGTGAAGGTCACATTTTCAGTGAGAACAGGCTGTATTTAGACCACGCTTCCTTAGAAACTTCTTCGTCAGTTACAAAATATACCAAAACAATCTTAATTTATTCTTACGTCAAGTCATGGCCACTACAGCTGTCAGTTGAAATAAATAGTTTCATTATATGTAGCTTTTTTTTAGCACCACGTATTACTACCCATTTGGGTATGCGCTTATGTACTGATTATTTTAAGAGTTTTAGGGATTAGGAAGGTTATATTTAGATGAAGTGTTCTCTCATTTACGTGGAAGGAGAGTGGAACATCATTTTGTATAAACCACCCTATGTACAGCCGACCAAGATTCGAACCCTGATCTCCCCATCATTGACCGTATAGTCCACCACGAGGGTAGTGCCTTAGACCACGTGGCCACCGAATCAGGTCATAATTTGATTAATTTAAATAACAAAAACAAAATAAATTCCAATAACTTTTTATTCAGACAAAATGCAATGGACCATTTTTAATAACCATATGACTTGTCATAAAAAGATAAAAAAAAAACATTTTCAACCTCGGAGTCAAAATGGGCTTCTCCTGGAGCTGGGTTAAAAATTCTTAGCACAGGAGGGTTTCAAAGATACATTTAAACACTGGTTGATATTGTAATTATTACTCTAATTCTTCATAAAAATTCCCTTTGATTAAGTGTTTGTAATTTGTAGTATTTCATCATTTTTGAAAAAAATAATTTTTTTGGTACCTTCCCGTGATCTTTAGGAATATCTTTGCGATACTCATTTGGATACCATTGGATTAGAGTTTAAAGTGTGGTGGATAGAATAGTTTGTATTGGTTTCTTTAAATTTGTATTATTAACATATGGCATTGCTGACCGGGAGGGATGTGACATCCTGTTCGTTAACCTGTGTGTAGACTACTAGCCGTTCTGGTGACACAGAAAGTTGTCCAAGGTCTAACTATATATGTTAGTGAAAATTGAGGTGTAGGCCAGTGGGAGTCTCAAAACTAGCTCGGGACTAATTAGCCAAACCCTAGTGACAATTGGGATGTTTCCATCTAAGAGAAATATCAAGGTACCAGTTGGGAATCGAGTCCGGGACCCCTAGATTCGTAGCCAGGCGTACTGACCACTACACCGTGGTGCCGGATGGAGATGTAGTAAGTGAATAGGGTAAAGGTAGTGTAAGAAGTGGTGAGGGATTAGGATGTATGAAGGGATGATGGGGTGGACATAGAGGGGCTGGATAAGGGTACGGTGCGTATTGTGGAGAGGATGTTCGTGGTAGGGAGTGTGAATTATTATTATTATTATTATTATTATTATTAGCACCGGTCTTACTACCCGTTCAGGGTTATACGCACTTACACTAGTGTGTAATGGTAGGGTGGTTGTGAGATGAAATAAAGGACCTACAGTTTAACGTGGAATCCGAACCACGGTGGTGGCCTGGCATTCCCCACATTCACAAGATGTCTTGTCAGAGGTGAAGGAAGGGTTTGGTAATCAGATAAATCTGGGCCGGGACCGAGGATTGAACCCCGGCCGCCAGCACAGAAGTCTGACACCTTACCCTAGACCACCAGGTCACCTGGGAGTGTGAAGGTGGCAAAGGATTTTGCGGAGAAGGGGTTCAAGGTTGAAATTGGTGTGCAGGTATTAGCAACGGTGAATGAATGGCGATATTGGTGATCAAGATGGTGATAGAAATAAGGACTTTGAAGGCTATTTAAGAATGTAAGTTATCGAGAGACAGAAGATGTTTCAAGAGGTAAATATTAAGGAGGGAGAAAAAATTGGTAAAAAAACTCATAATTTTAGAAGCAGTGGAAGTGGTAGATCAGTGAAGGAGGTGAATATGGTGGGGCAAAGGGGACTAAGGAAGAGAGTGAAGGTTATGGGGGGAGGGGGCGAACAATAAGGATGAGGATTATGTTAGTGGTGTTTCAGGGGTTAGACTGTGTGAAGGGATTGAAAATGGTGGAGGTGATGAAGATTATGAAGGGTTTATTATGTTGGAAAGGTCGGAAAAGGTAAACAAAGTGAAGGTAGTGAAGATGGTGAGGGGGTTGAAGAGTCAATAGAGGGGGTGGAAAGAATGGAGTGGCCAAATATGGTTGAGGGGTTTAAAGCTTTATTTAGTTGGAGTTAGCAAATTTTTCAGTCGTATGAACACTAAATTAGCTTTGAATAAATTTTATGAAATATTTGACAAAATCCTATCAATAAGCATGACAAAAATGGGTGTTTCATTATTTATGTATTTAATATTTGAATACTTTTTTATCCGGGAAACCAGAATTTATTTACAATAAAATTTAAGAATTATTTCAAATTTTAACTATAGAAAATATTCTGAGAAAATGAAGATTCATTTATCCAACTTGTGTAACATTTTACTTCAAAAAAGATTACCTTATGTTTTTGCTTGATAATTTTGATACCTAGTTAAATTAAGGCTATGATAAATAATATCTATTCATTTTCAACCTGATAAAATAAGGGTGGAAAGTAAACGTATATTTGTGTAGATTTACACGCTTTTGAAAAATCAACTAGTCAACTCCATCAATATCTGGTAAGGTGCAATTTTTGATCCTAAATATTAATTTTAAACAAATTGTAAAGTAAATGAAATTTAAGGCGCTAATAATCATATGTGAAGTATCTAGTTACTCGAGTCAAATATTAAGTGTTTGTTTATCTTCTTTACTTGCTGTCAGTGAATTATTTAAGTATAAGCACAGCGTCATGTTCTTTGTCTTATGTCAACAACCCAACATTTGGTTAATGTGATTTCAATACATCCGGCATTGGGTATGCACGCTGCCGTTTGGCTGGTGGTTAGTGCTATCTGCACCATCCGGTAGAAATACCGTGCACTAGGGGAGTTTAGAAAGTGTGATGGTTCTCCGTTACCTTCCACACTGAATTTCTATTAGTAAGCGCGAAAGGACCCACCAATTTTCCCTGGATGGGCGTTTTCACATACCTTCCAGAATTCTTTTACATCCCACAATCGATGGCTTTACTTCCCCTCCGAAGGAAGTTGTGCTACGTATTTTTATCGCCCAAGAAAAATCCATCAACCTCAGCTAGTTTTGAGCTCATGTGTCGTATTGAGGTGAGCACTTTACCACCGACGTCGAAATAATCATGTTGTGCATCCAAAATGGGTTAGAAGTGATATTTAAAGGCGCTGCCATATAAGTTGTGGAATAAATGTGGTCGTTAACGTCTCTCGATGCATTATTATAAATACAGATGCGCTTTATAAACGTTTGTTCAAGTTGACACGCATGAATAGTGAATTTACGGTGAGTAATGGTAGATATATATCTCTTGAAGTACTGACTAGACAAAAACGTGATTCTAAAAAAGGAGAGTTTTAAGGTGGGGTTCATTGAATCACGGGTAGTTCAAAATATTTTTACCGTGTTTTTTTAAAAAATGTTTTAATAAAATAGTAAAATAACGTTTCAGTAAATAAACTTTGTTTTATTTTTTTATAAATAGTAATCTCAAATATTTTTTTAATATCTGTCATGGGCTTCGAGGAATTTGAACTGGACTTTATAACATCATTTGAAATGTTGATGTTTCTTTTTTTTTTAGCCTCACTTTCTACTATCTTATCAGGTTACATGATCCCTCTGTCATTGGTAGTCTACAGTAGCCCCATGGCTTCTTTGGTGCTGACTGACAGCTCACAGCTGATAGCTAAAAGCTTTTAAAAGTTACCAGACAAAATTATGTATCCCTACGCCGAACCATATGATATACAAAAATATGTGTTTAACAGCTGTCACTTTTGACGGCCAAAATTTAGGTATATACCTAATTGTTGACTGCCAGAAGTCAGCTGTGAGCTGTCAGTCAGCACCAAAGAAGCCATGGGGCTACTGTACCTAGAGTGACGCCTTAGGCGTTGAGGCCATCGAAGCAGGGAAGCAGGTAGAAATAGATTATGTTCAAATGCAAAAATGCGCATAGCAAATATTAAAAAATTATAGAGATTATTCCCAATGGGTATATAATTAAACTAAATTTATTTATTGAAGTATTATTTTATTGATTTTGAATATTTTTCATTAAGAAAAATCCTTTGTAAAAAGAAACTCAACTCGCATAATATCCTGATTCCCACCTAATAACATATGGCCTACATTACCTAACTACACTTTAAATGTTTTTTAAAAAATATATTATAAAATACAAGTAGCCTGTGTTGGTGGCCACATACTCAAAGGCGTCACTCCAACAATAGATTAGACTGCCGATAACAGGGAGACCAGGGCTCTAATTCTGATCGGGTGTATTGAAAGGGGTTTTCCCTAAATGGTTTTCCAGTTTTACTCCACGCTAATAAGAGTACACTTTTTCTAAATTCAACCTTCCTCATCCTTAATTAATTAGCGTGATTAGTACATATGTGTATAGCCTGAACAGGTAATAAGACGCGTCGAAAAAAACTAATTACGTGAGGCTATGATAATTTTAGATAGTTATAGTTTTTCTTGAGCTTAAAAATTAACGTTAATTGTTATTATTGTTAATTAGAGTTATTATTATTATTTAGCACCGCGTCTTACTATCCGTTCGGGTTATACGCTTAAGTACTAATTACATTGATGGATTAGGAATTGGGAAGGTTGAATTAAAGGAAGTGAACCCGCATTTGCGTGGAGGGAGAGTGGAAAACCATTTAGGAAAAACCACCCCCAGTTCACCCGACCGAGATTCGAACCTCAATCTCCCCTTCCTTAGCAGTCGGGCTCAACACGACAAGCGCGTTAGCCAACTACGCCACCGAGGCGGGTTTAATTAAAGTTACATTCAATAACAGTCTTAAGGAATATTTATCTGCACTCATATAAAATAAGATAAAATACTATTAATTTGAAGGTTAAATGTATTTAATAAGAATATATTTATAACATGATATAAAAAAAAGGTCAATCTTGTTTTCCTTCTTCTTTTCCTACATCGTATCTCACTCAGATGGTTCGACGTTTTGTCTATGACAAGTCACAATAACTTGCCATCTCTCTTTTGGCCTTTGATCTCAGTGCAAAGAAGAAACAATATCCACCACGATGTATTTAAAATAGAGAATAGTTCTAAGGCATCCAAACTAGCAGTCTACAGTAAATAGCAGCTCACGCGGCTATCTAATTCCAAGGATAGCAGGATTACAGAAAAGAGGATTCATCATTTCTTGAATTAATATAAATTCAATAATTTAACCTTTCCCTAATTTAATATATAATTAGAAATTTACTTATATTTAATATGTTTTAGGTAACCTGGTGGTCTATAGGTAAGGTGTCAGACTTCTGTGCTGGGGGTCCGGGGTTCAATCCTCGGTCCCGGCACAGATTTATCTGATTTCCAAACCTTTCCTTCACCTCTGACAAGACATCTTGTGAATGTGGGGAATGCCAGGCCTCCACCGTGGTTCGGATTCCTTGTTAAGCTGTAGGTCCTCCATTTCATCTCACAATCACCCTAGCATTACACATTAGCGTAAGCGCGTATAATCCGAACGGGTAGTGAGACGCGGTGATAATAATAATAATAATAATAATAATAATAATAATAATAATAATAATAATAATAATAATAATAATAATAATAATATGTTTTAACTGGTTTCACAACAAATAATAATAAAAAATAAGCGTCTAGCATCTTTCACATATCATAATATAAGACTATAAAAGGTGTTTAAACAATCTAAGACTAACCTTTATAAGGAATCATTATACATTTGATTTAATAATAACTTAATTGCTGTTTTATAATGTTTTATATGTAGATTTTTGATTTTAATTATTGTATATCACTGTAGTGCCCTTCAATGTATATTTTACTGCCTGTTAACTTTTATATAACCACTTCTAAATCAACCTTATTCCAATAAATATATGCAACTACTTTCAGTTGATTAATTTCTCCCAACATTATAATACTCTTTCCTAAGGCTGGTGAAAGACTGGTGACCTGGTGGTCTAGGGGTAAGGTGTCGGACTTCTGTACTGGGGTCCGGGGCTCAATCCTCGGTCCCGGCACAGATTTATCTGATTACCAAACCCTTCCTTCACCTTTGACAAGACATGTATTAATCACAACTTGTGAATATGGGGAATGCCAGGCCTCCACCGTGGTTCGGATTCCACGTTAAACTGTAGGTCCTTCATTTCATCTCACAATCACCCTACCATTACACATTAGCGTAAGTGCGTATAACCCGAACAGGTATTAAGACGTGGTGCTAATAATAATAATAATAATAATAATAATAATAATAATAATAATAATAATAATAATAATAATAATAATAACTGATGACAAACTGAAGTTTTGGCCGCTGCAACACAAACGCCGCGACAGATTTGAATACTGTGTGAGAGTTTCTTGAGCGTAGCGACCCCTCTCATAAGAAACAATGCAATACACTATAGCGATCTAGTCGCGAGATTGTGTCGCAGCGACCAAAAATTCAGTCTGTCAACGGCCTTAATAATTTTAAAAAAAGTGTTTCTAAATGTGCTAATTTTATTTATTCACATAGTAAAGAGAAACAGCTATTTTTGCGGCTTCATTAAAACAATTTAAAAAAATATCACTAAGTTTACATATTCATTTTTAGATTAGTCACTATACCCAGGTTAGAATTGGCTTAAGTTAACTTTAATACTTGTACAAATCACAAGGTTTGTAATAAAACCCAGAGAGAGTTGAGTTGTTTTGTGATTTATGTGAATCTCTACAACTCAAGACAATATTTTAGAAACCATCAACTATATTTTTATTGCATCGGGAACCTTGTCTCAATAGCTTTCAAATATTCACCGATTAATCTAAATTATATAGGTCTATGGATCCTACTCGTCAGCACTCGTGACTATATTCCCATAGGATGGTCGACCGTAAAACTAGGGTACTCTGGTTTGACTCCAAGTTCTGCTAACGAAGATACTCATTATTTGTCTATGGGATTGTCCTTCTATCCGATATGTAGGCCCTATATCTAGGAGATTTCTCTAGGTATAACTTAAAAGGCATAATTGCCTGGCTTAACTTATTATGCAGCGTATGGACCGAATGGCTGGTAAGACACTGTGCTAAAAACTAAAGTTAATTTGCGGTCATTGTGTATGTGTTTGAAACGTTTAAAATTAATATCTTACAGCACCCATTTACCTATTATATATATAAAGTTTATTATCCTCCTTAATTATAGCACAAATTTTTCTCTCAACTTTTACTTAGCTTCGATTACTTTGTTTTATTT
Organism: Timema cristinae; assembly: GCA_039000515.1. Lineage (NCBI taxonomy): Eukaryota > Metazoa > Arthropoda > Insecta > Phasmatodea > Timematidae > Timema > Timema cristinae. Next base: position 15,513,101 of record JBCFYV010000024.1, on the reverse strand, counting down.
CGACACCACTGAAGATTCACTAATAAAATATTGATAAAAAAACACTTTACTCGAGTTTGTTAACTATGCATATGCCAATATTTTGAAGAAATTGAATAATATGTAATATTAACGTGATTTGTCTATTTTGGGTGTAGTATAAACTTTTTGAAGTGCGTATAACCCGAACGGGTAGTAAGACGCGGTGCTAATAAAATATATATATATATATATATAACTTTTTGAAATAAAACATTTTCATGCAAGGCTTAGTTTCTAGAATTACATAAATATGCACTATTTTTAAAAACATAAAATAATGTTCATAAAATATTCGACTCGTTTTTGGGAACATTTTATATAAGATTTGACTTTACACATCACTATATTTTATTTCTGTGGCACGACTGAAACGCTGTCAAATTTGTGATAAAAGAGAATGAGGTGAATAAATGATCCCTGACCTAGGGAAAGTTTGAGCCCCCTTCGTAACCAGACCCCTCACCCCCTATACACATCTCTGAAATAACCTAAGTGAACAGTACACGATGACCTTATAACCGACCGACAAGCGGACTAGACTCATGATTCCGCCCGCTCTTTCTCTAACACCTCTTGCTTGTCTCTTTCCTGCTATTTCACTTGTTAGAGTTTACATTCTCTCCCCCTCTCTCTTTCTGTCGCTCAATCACTCTTGCTCGAAAACACGTGCACCGCTCATTCCTCACCTCGAATGCACAGTAGCAGGTCCAGAAGACACCTCACAACTGAGGGCATGTCGCAACATTCACTGAAACATTATTTATAGACAGAACATTATTTCATACTGTCAGACATTTTATCTTAAAAGCAATGTTTGCTTTTATCCACAGTTTACTCATTTATCTCATAGTAACCTCACCGTTATCATTTTATCTAAGTTATGTTCTTTTTATCTCATAGTAGACCTGCACCGTTAGTCATTTATCTAAAGTTATGTTTCTTTTTTTATCTCATAGTAGACCTGCACCGTTAGTCATTTTATCTAAAGTTATGTTTTCTTTTTATCTCATAGTAGACCTGCACGTTAGTCATTTTATCTAAATTATGTTTCTTTTTTTATCTCATAGTAGACCTGCACCGTTACTTATTTTATCTTAATTTCTATTTTCTTTTATTCACAGTATACTTGCACCATTAGTAATTTAATCCTATTTTTTATTTTCTCACAGAAGACCTGCACCTTTAGTCATTTTATTTTACAATAAGTTATATATGATACTTTTCTTTTATCTCCCGATATTTATGAGGATTACTAATTTAACTTTGTGAGAAAACTATGTTTTAACTTATTTGCTTTTGGTTATGTTAGTAGTAACTATAGTCCACTTGTTCTTAATAAATAATTTTAGGTAGTTCATGGTAATATTTACTGACAAATATGAACCATCCGATTGTTACAAACATTTTAAAAATTATATCTGTACCTCGAAAGAATAATTATAATGGGTCAAAACATATTAATATAATTTATAATTCCTAGTTTTTTATTTCTACTTGATATTGTAGAGTAAATTTTACCATTTTAATAAAAACATTTACAAAATTACATGAAACAGATTTGGAACGATTTGAAACAAAGGTATTTGAAAATTGGATCAGAAAGACCAGAATTTGAAATAGAGTGCCCCTCTAGTTCCTTGTAAAAACTCGGCCGGGCCAATTTTAAAGTTCAAAGTCTTCATGTGATTCGTAATCTTGTTTGAAATAGAACCAATGCTAATATTGTGATTTTAAACTAAGAATAATATACTAAAAGCTTATCTAACTTACTATTTCTCGTTATCGGTTAATTTTATGGCTCTATCGGTTATTCTGGTGACCTGGGGTCACGTGTGGTGTGACCTACCACAGGTTAGTGGAACAAGTGCATTGCCTTTTGCTAACATAAATAACTATATGGGCATTCATGATAGGAGTGTATGTGACAGTACTCAAAAGTTACAAGATCTACTCACAGGCATTCCTTCGCCAAACCATATGATCTGCAAGAACATAATGATGAGTTGTGTCACTTTTGGGAGTCATACTATTCACAACAAAATATCTGTTTTTAATTAGTTTTTCTTTTAAATACTAACTTATGAAATTAACTGTATGGATGTTTCATTTTTGTGGAAGTGGCGTTTAGGGTTCTCCCCTTAAACGGATTTACAAACTAGAGCGTTAAAAGGCTGGGTTTTATTCACAGATTAAGATGGCATACCAAACCAGACTAAGGCCATTTTTGACGTCATACATACGGTGTTCGGTTGTGTCTATGAGCATCTGTTTACAATTTTAAAACGCTTTATTTTGAAACAAATTTTTTTTATATAAACATATTTATTTATTTTAGTGACCAGTTATAACAAGATAAAAGTGTGAATAAAGTACTTTTTAATTTATTATTTCATGTAAACTACTATAATATATTTTGTTGCCACAACCACGAAACAAAAAAAAAAATGTTTTATTTATAGATTTTGTTCTTAACTAGTTAAGAAAAAGCCAACTATAAATTAATTCTTAGTTAAGTATATTAGAATCGTTTATTAACACTTTTGTTTGATAACATAGTATTGCTTAGAAAATAATAACTATTTCTACATATGTTAACATTAGTGACTTTCAACCAATGCTTGCAATAAAAAAAAATATGTTGGCAATCAGCTACCATCACTCCAAGATAAAAATGTGTACTCTATTAACCCTGAAATGTAAAAACCTTACCTCGATAGATTACACTATAGCCCTAACTTATAATCTACATCATAGTGGAAATATGCAATTTACTAAGCATGCTACCTTACATTATAAACAAAAAGGTCCTCTCAAGTTGTTTTTATTTATTTATTTAAAAATCTTATCATGGTCTTATATTATAACTAATATTGGGTACAAAAATTATAAGACTTGAAACTGATGTACTAGTAATTTTTAATCTAATAAAGGGGATCAAAACAGTGTAAAGTAGAGTATATTTTATAAAAAGAATTAAAAAAGATTAAATAATTATAAAAATATTGACCAGTATTGAGATCTTTTAAGAATTAAAATGTTGAATGTTATATAAAAAAAAAAAAAAAACACAACAGATTATTAATGATGAAAATGACTAAGTATAATTTTAACCAAGCAAAATATTTAAAAGTGTATATAAGAATTGACTAGCAATGGAAATTTTAAGAATTTAAAATGTTGAAATTAAATAAAAATTATATAAAATATATACAAATGCTGAAAAGTATTTTAGAAGAATTTTTAACTAAACAATAAATGATTATCTATATTTAGAAATAGGTACTACCTTATTGGGACACTTTAAACAAATCAAAGTGTACCAAGGCATGTCATATAATTAATCATTTCTTGTTCAGTTAAAAATAATTATAAAATACTTGTCAACATTTTTATATAATTTGTGTAAATTTTTATTTAAAATTTCCATTGCTGTATGTAGGCCTACATGCTCTTACTATGTACATTTAATCTTTTATTTGGTCAAAAAATGTAATTATTCATTTTCATCATAATATACTTTTTTTTAATTTCATATAACATTCAACGTTTTAATTCTTGAAAAATCTCAATAGTAGCCAATTTTTTTACTATACTTCTAATCTTTTTTGAGAACTTTTTTTTATAAATTGTAAATGCACTTTACACTGTTAGATAAACTTTATTACATTAAAAATTAATAGTACATAAGTTTCAATATTTATTATTTTTGCATTGTAAATTTCCCTTTACTTAAAATAATTTATTTAGAATGTTTTTTAAAATGTTAATATTGGGGTATAGAGAGAGATACCCGTCTAAAAGTAAACTATTGACCTATAATAAATCTTTAACTTTCGTCTGTGAATCTCGACAAACAAAAATGTTTTAACAAATATTATGAAGTAAATTGAGCCTTTCTCTCCCCTACCCCCAATCGCCCGCCTTCCCACTCACCCTATCACATAACATTCGCCATGACTTGAACCTACAAGCCGGCACCAATATTGCACTGCAACTAAATACATTACGTCATCTTTTTGAAGCAATCGTGGAGAGAAGGTATCGTTAATGATGGCCGTAATTTGAGATTTAAAATACTGTAGGTGCTATAATAACACAACACGTGGGTTGTTTTATTTAGCTACACCACTGGTCCCTAACCAACGCCATTCTATGGAACACGCCTATCTCGATTTTAATTGGAATAACATGCCATATTTAATGTAGCCTAGCTAGTTGAATTAATAATCCGTTTAAGGAGAATTAACTTGAGTTTATAACACAGTGGCGAAATATTTTAAGATGACTTTTTTTAGAATTTTGTCATAATAGAATTCATAAAAATATAATATTTCGATAATTATTTTAATTGCAGTATAACAAGGCTATTTTGAACACAATCAGCATCACAATTGCTATCAAATCAATTTTAACCATATTATTCTCCTACTCTGCCATTGTTTTGTATATAAATTTTTAACAAAGAAGTAATATATTAACTAAAAAAAGAATAGCATGTGTGTTTGTGTGTTTTTAGACGCAAGAACTCTAAAAGAATACCCTAGAAATCTGAAAACTGACATATGTATTTAGGGAAATCTCAAGGTGAGCAACTTGTCTTTCTACTTTCACCCTATCTTACAGGTATAGAAAGTATTGTGATCGTCAAAAAAAAAATCGAAATCAAGATTTTGATGAATCTCGACGTTTCATGACCCCCCCGAATCCGAAAAAGTAGTTTTTGAATTTCCGTCTGTGTGTACCTCCAATTAGAGAAAAACCGTTTGGGCTAAAACTTGTATCCAGGGTTTTTATAAGGTTGCCCCGAGGGCTTTTTGGAATTGTATTTCTAACCCCAAAATTAAGGGTAGTTTACTGAAGGACAAAAATAAAAAAAACGATTTTTTCAAAAATTCCATTTCAAAACATTTATAAAATTTCAAAACAAAATGGCTACTCTCAATATTTCGACAAAATGACTTTAAAGGCTCCGGTCTGATGGGTAGATTATAATTTTTTTTTATCATATCTCCATAACTTTTTGAGATATGAAATCACTACGTATAATACAACTATTCTATTCAAAGCATATTTTTATAAAATCAATAACTTTCAAGCTATACGCAAATGCATATATATTTCTTAACTTTTTAAACATAAAGGTAAAGTATTGCGAACCATAAAAAAATCTAACGTGAAATGTTACTGATGTCGATGTCTCATGACCCCCCGAACCCTAAAAAGTGGTCTTTGCAATGCTGTCTGTCTATGTGTCTGTTAAAACTTAAAATTAAGAGTAGTTTAATAAAGGGCGAAAAGAAAAAAAAAACAATTTTATCAAAATCGCTATTATAATTTGATTAAAATTCGTATCTAGGCGTTGATTATGATTATAAATAAACTGGATATTTTCATTTTGCCATGAAAATTAATTTTATGGTACTTTACAGAAGCTGAAACTTCCGTATCTATGCAACTATTTGAGATACTAAATAACTTATCAATGCAAAATTGTAGTGCTATTAAAAGTAAATAACTTTTATATGAAATATATTTTTATAAAACCAACAGTTTCTGAGATATTGATAAATATATTATTACAATTTTGTGAGCTTTAGTTTTAAAGAGAATACTTAAATTTTAACGAAATAATTCTCCATTGCCATAGAGTAATTAAATATAAGTCTCTCATAAAGTTTATGTTATTTTTCCTTAAACTTCTTAGGAGAAATGTTTGTACAACAATGATCTATCTCCATTTTAGTCTCGATAGCTAATATTTACTTTTTTATTGGTCAAGGTGATTATAAATTAGGAATTTAATAGCAATACGATGACATGACAATGTGCAACACCTAATAAAATGTCGAAAATTTTAACCAGAAGTAGAAATTTGAATACGAAGTGTTGACCATTGTGGACCCAATATTAATCTTTTTTATCGGTCCAAACATTCAAAAAAGGACATTAATTCTTTAAAAATAAAATTATAAAATTTAAAACCGGGCTTCAAAAAGGGTTTTACATAAGTATAGTGCATTTTATGCTTGGGTTCGCTAGTGTAGTTATAATATTTCGTTTCACATATATTACGAGTTTTGAGTAAATATCTCCATTTTTAAACAATAGAGCTAGAAAGTCCATGCGGAGTTCCGTACCATTTATTTTTTAGTGTTGACATCTTTTGAGAGACATACGAAGTGAAAAGTGGTTACTCTCTATTAATATAGTGTATTATTGAATGTAATCTTCGTTTGTCCGTGTTTTGTCTAACATATTAAGCAGGAACTTGATATGGGTTGTGTTATGGACGTAGTGATTAACCAGCTCACCTTGAAAAATGACCTGGTATTATGTATAGTGACCAAAGCAGTCGGGCAATGTGATAAATATTTGTTAGTTTATCCTTTTGACCGGGCAGTATGCATAAATGCTCCACACTCTCTGGGAAATATGTTTTTTAAATAGTATATTATATTTATTAATCTGTAATAGTTGGTACTTCCTATATAAAAACAAAAAATCAATAAAACTTGTTAGGTTAATTAGGTTTGATAAGTTTGGTTAGTTAGGATAGGTTAAATAGGTTAGTTATGATAGGCTAGTTAGATTATTTAGGATAGGTTAGTTAAGTTAGTTAGGTTAGTTTAGGTTAGTTTAGGTTAGTTAAGTTAAGCTAATTAGGTTAGGTTAATTTAGCTATTTTAGTTAGCATAAAATAGTTAGATTGGTTATGTTAAGTTAGTTAGGTTAGGTTGGTTAGGTTAGTTCGCTTAGTTGGGATAGGTTAGTTAGTCTAGGTTAGGTTAGGTTAGCTAGACGTTAATTGGCTGGCACGTGATCGGATGTTCACTGTTCCCACCCTTCCAGTGATGTAGTACTGCACTGTTTTTCACATAGCCCGACTGCTTTGGTCACTATGCATAATACCAGGTCATTTTTCATAGTGACCTTTTATTCACTTTGTTCATAACATATGCACTAATTGCACTTAGGCTATTATTGTTCATTTATTTTAGGTATTTTACGTGCACTTTCTGAACATACTTATTATATCAGCCCACGAAAATTTCTATGAGCAAGAATGAAAGAACAAAACAAATTTTCCAGGAAAGGTATTTTAACATATTTTCCAGAGGTTCTTTTACATGCCACAACCAATATGAGACCGACGGCTTTACTTAGTCTCTGAAGGAAGTTGTGTTGCGGATTTGTATAGCTCAAGAAAAATCCGTCGACCCAGGCTGGGTTTGAACCATAAGGCGATTACGTTTTCCCAAAACCACCGAGATCAACAGGCTAACATTGGTTTCTACTTTGATAAATATTACGAGACGCCTTAGACTGCATGGACCCAAATTGTATGAATACCAGCTTGTGGTTTTAAAAATTTATTTTATACTGTTCACTGTCTGTATGTGTTAATTAATTCAGTAATCTAGTGGTTCGTTTTCTACTCAGATGGACAACGCCAAGCACTTGCAGCTGGCATCAATTATTGTGGTTTAAAATGGTTATTTCCCAACTAAACAATGTAATTGGTCATCCATATAAAATCCCTTTACGTAAATACTATTATATGTGATAAACAATTCTTAGAGTAGCCTACCTACTAGTTCATTTTTAAACTCCCTTCTCATATCAAAACTAATGATTGAGTTTTCCATTTATTTATTTAGGTTATTTAACCTGCACTCTCCTAACCTACACACTTTTTTCTGCTCATGACTTATAACACCCAGCCCCCGAGAAATTAATTCATCATTTTGATAGAGGAAAGCTAAATTTCTCTAGTTATAAATTTTTCGGCCATGCCAGTAATCGAACCCTAGGCCCTTAACTCAATAGACAGACACACTGCTGACTGAGCTAAGGTGTTGGATGACAATTAAGTTAGCAGGGCCATTTATATTTAATAATTTACATTAAATTTTAATTCTTTTTTGATAGAAACAATACAAATAATAATAATAACTTTGACAAGGCTGTTTGAAATATAAATAATGTTTATATAATAAACTTGGAACTTGGTACACGGACTAAAAGTTAGGTTCATATAGACTGTTTTGTCACTGACGGTAGTATTTTTGGTGATTGACTTCTAATTGCGGGTACATCTTCTCCCAATTTTACCTTTCACAGACCTTCTCCAATAGGGTAATTAAAGGCGGATGGTTCGGAGTAGTAGTAAGATGGGGTGCAAAAATATAATTCATAATTATCTGTCTTTTCCTCTCTCTTACGCTCCCTCTCCATGTGTGTGTGTGTGTGTGTGTGTGAGAGAGAGAGGAAGGGGGGGGGGGGAGAGAGAAACATCGTCAGGCAGACTAGTTTTATGAGTATGCCTATTGTTATAGATATTTAATTAATTAATTTAAAAAAATGTAATCAACTAATACACTATAATTTAAAAATCATACAATAGCTAAGGGGTTTTTAAGCTCTCAAATTCATCGTATTACTTTTTAATTAACCAAAATAGCTTGAGCCTTTAATTATAGTAGAATGATTTTATATTACATTTGATAATTCATATTCAAGTTTGTACTTCTTTATTTGTGACATGTTTATAATTTGCTCACGGTTTGCTCTAATAGTAGATGGAAATTATACCCACTGTCGGTAAATTTAAAAAATTCATAGACTAGTCTTATCATCAAAGTTATAATTAATATAGGACACCAAACGAATGACCAATTACCTAGTCAAGAGGTTAATAATAATAATAATAATAATAATAATAATAATAATAATAATAATAATAACAATAATAGCCCTTATTGGAGGTCCAAAAACTGAAAGTCAAGTTAGTCCATTATGGTTTTCCAGTTGAATACCTGCCGAGTAGACTGAGTTTTTCCCCCTGAATAGTTTTTCACTCCCCTTTCACGCAAATATTGGTGCATTTCCTTAAAAGTTCTATCTTTTTAATAAATACCCCAATAGGGTAGTTAAATTCATTTTTATGAGAGAATGAGATTTGCCATTTTGTTAATAATGCTAAAAATTGCCTGGACACAAAATCTAATCAAAATCCTTAGGTAAGATTTTGAGTTAAATTGATTTTATATATTTTTACCCTTAATTTTAGGGTTAGATATCTAATCCCACTCTTAAGGGGAAACTTATTAAAAACCCAGATACCAAGTTCTATTCCAATCGTTAAAATGATTTCGGCTCTAGCCTGAGTTACAGACAGACGGATGGGTATTGCGAAAATAACTTTATCGGTTTCACACCAGAAGTTCATGGAACGTCAGCATTTACAAAAATCTTGAGTTAGATCTATTTTTGAAGACCACGAAATTTCTCTTTCCAAAGGGTCAAAAAGAAACTAATAAAACAGCTCAAACACTGTTTAAAAGAAATAATATGCACTTTATTATTTTATTATCAATCTTATAAGTCTTGTATTTACAAACATCCTGTGCTGGCACCTTTCTATAGCCCATGCATTTAAATTCTGAGGTGTTTGTATGTAAATCAGATATTTCCATGCGTTGTAGTTAGGCTGGTCATGCACGGAAGGTGATCATTAAGAATGCAACTTGTACAAATTTGGAACCTGTCCATAAGAAAACTTAAAAACCCCGTCAAGTTGACAGACGGAGTGATTGCAGAGTAGGCTGGTAGCGTACGTAGTCTGGTGGCCTCTAGCGGCATTCTGTTCGCTGTCATTATCCTACTACTCGTGTGGTTGTAATTTGACTGCGCCTGGAATTAATACATATTTAACTAGTTACCTTTTTTTTTATAGCTAGAAAATACATGGGTTGTAAAAAGATGAATGTATCGGTTCGTTTTGCGACTTACGCGTCTAATGGCTATTTATGCACGACAAAAAAAAAATGCGTTGATCTATTCGCTGTAAATGAAAGGATGTTGACGTAACTTTTAGAAGTGTGTCAAGGATTATATGATCGCGATATATTATAGCCCAATTAATATATGTAATATCTATGTGTTGACACGTTTTTTCACTTGATCACAAAACAATATCATGGGTACAATAATTTTATTTGTTAGTTTTGGGAGAAATTGTCTGCCTTAACAACAAAAAGTCTCTCTGACTGAGCTTTCAGGTTTGACAGTTAAAGGTATTGACAGGATGATCTACTGCCTTTCAGACTCTTTGATCCGACCCTGGGATAGCAACCATTAATATAGTAAAGTATTGAAATTAAAAATCAGTTCAGGTTGAATGGGAGATTGAAAGCCGTATTTATGGTCTACGTTTGAGAGTCAACCAGTCTCCCAGTATACAAATAACGAGTAATTCAGGTCAAATTAGGGTTTTAGGACTGTATTACCCCTTCAGTGGCCGTGTGTTCTAACGCGCTACTCTCGCAGTAGACTAGACTGCTAGACTGTCAATGACGTAAAGTTCGTGGCTCGATCACAGTCGGGTGTACTGAGGGTGGTTTTTGCACTCTCTCTCCACGCAAGTGTGGGTAAACTTATCTAAATTCAACCTTCCTCATCCATAAATAGCGTAATTAGTAGATAAGCGTATAACACTAATGTGTAGTAAGGCGCTGTGCTAGAAAAAAACAAACTTTTTTTTAATGTAACTGACAATGGATATTATGGAAATGGGACGCTTATATTAAGGGTGTTTTAATGGATAGACACATTATATTTGTCAAATATATATTTAAAAAGGACACTTGGACATAAATGCCTAATAAAATGCTAATTTTAATATATTATACGCTCCATGTACCTTTAAAGGTAAAAGTCATAACGTGATTGATTACACAATGACCCTCTTTTATAAGCTACACCATAGTGAAACCATTATTGAGATAAACCTGTTTACCTATAAGGACAATATTAGGGTACATTACATTCGATTTCAATCATCAAAATGTGTTCTACGAGTTAGTTAAATGTATTCATACTTATTTCTTTAGTAATAAATATATTACATTATATTTTGTTGCTTTATATTCTTATTTGGAATACATTATTTCTGTACTGTCAGCACAATATGTTCACTTTTGGGCTAATTTTAACATACTGTCAGCGTAGTAAAAATAATTTCTTACCAATTATTTATCACAGATATTAATATAAAATATTAATATAGAGAGGAATATGTTGGTCAAAATATTAAAATACATTCATGCTGTTTTCTCACAGAACTCAATTAAGCTCACATGTTTACAAATATAAGTAGATACTAACCATATGAAGGCTCAGATATCCTAAGAGCTGATCTGAACCCACGGAACATAGCCAACTTGAGTAGGTATTTCAGCCACAACCAGGCGTCGAATCATGGTACAATTTTTGTACTTTATAAAACTGTATTTTATACTATCCAAACCGTTTATAAATATGTTAGCAAATAAAATACAATTTAATAAAATATATTAAAATGACAAAACTTTTGACGTGAATACATCTTTAAATTTGCTACCATACGGAGGCAATCCAAAAAACCTAATGATAACAAAATCGGTGGATACAGTTTGGCGTTGTAGTTTCGAATCTATCCTCTACATCCAAAATTAAATTATACCACTGGATAGCTAAAGGATCAAAGAATGTATTACAATACGCAGAACAATGACGCATCACGCACGGTGGAGGGGGAAGCACCGCCATTTTGAGGTTATTTTGCTGCGTATCGAGATTTGCAATTAGTATAACTTTTGACTCGAAGAAGCTACGATGTTCGTTTGAGTTTTAATCGTCAGCTGTCGTCAAAATCTATCGATTGTATATAAAACATTAGTTTAAAGTAGTGACAGTGAATATAATAAGGTGTTAGAATAAAAAAATATTATCAAAAATCTATCTTATCATTAATAAAGTTATATTTTAACACAATAATTATTTGTTTCCTTGCTTTTATCCTAAATACATAAATAAAAATATTTTATTTAAGAATTTATAACCCGTTACATAAACGTATTCACGTACAACACACGGCCGTGTCCATGACACGGCCACACCCCATTTTTTAACTGATCCTAATGTCACTGTTTTCACCTAGAAAACTGAACTCTTATCCGGGTTGTGGTGATGATCAAATAATATTTAAACATACCTACATTAAGCAAGTTGGTATTAGACCTTGGAATCCTGGATAAGTGATACACAAATTAGTTCCATAGCTATTGCTTCCAATCACAAATAATATCGCCTTTTTGAAAAAATAAATATGGCATGATATAAAAACTGGATTTATGTACACCCCAATTTGTATTTACGAATGGGCATATCTGATAGCTTTGAAATGTTAATAAATCTACTTTTACGTAGTCAGACCTCAAGCTATGTGATCTACAGTTGTAAATTTTAATAATATTATTAATACCTATAACAACACTAATAAAACTAAACTTATTAGTAAACAGCTGTGTTAACAAAAAAAGTATTTTATAAAAAGTGCCCCAAATGTCCATTAGTTTGAAAATCAAGGTATAGGTATTAATAAAACAAATGTGCACTAATTACAAATGAATGCGAGTGATATTTATACATGGTATCACATCGTAGACTTATTTTAAAACTAAATTGCAAATGGGGAATTCCATTGAATAATATTTTGTGCATTCGACTGTGTCCCTTGAAGGTGGAAAATAAATGGAAAAATAAATAAAAACATAAATGATAATTATATAATAAAACTAAATAATAGTATTTCAAATAGCCATTATTGTGAAACAAACTAGCAAGAATGTGTGTCGTGATATAGCCGCATTATAATGAATACATGCTGCCTGATTCCTTCAGGATTGATGGGAATTTAATAGTACGTCTAGAACTTTTCAGTATTGTGAGCTGTATATTTAGATTGTATATACATTAACCCTTGTTACTGCAACTTATTTAGTTAGTTATTTTATAGTTTTTTTTAAAAATAGCCGGGTGACCTGGTGGTCTAGGGGTAAGGTGTCAGACTTCTGTGCTGGCGGCCGGGGTTCAATCCCCGGTCCCGGCACAGATTTATCTGATTTCCAAACCCTTCCTTCACCTGTGACAAGACATCTTGTGAATGTGGGGAATGCCAGGCCTCCACCGTGGTTCGGATTCCACGTTAAAATGTTGGTCCTTCATTTCATCTCCCAATCACCCTACCATTACACATTAGCGTAAGTGCGTATAACCCGAATGGGTAGTAAGACGCGGTGCTAATAATAATAATAATAATAATAATAATTTAAATAGCCGAAAAAACTTTACATGTTAGTTGAATTATATCACATGCTTCATTATCTTTGTTATGTTTCGTCCAGAAGAGCAGAGACGTATTTGTGGTAGCTGTTTAGGTTTGGAAGCTTCTGTTTAGTGGTCGATTAAACGCTTTTTTTTTTTTTTTTTAGCGCTGCGTCTTACTACCCGTTCTGGTTGTACGCCTATGCACTAATTACACTGACTGACGTGTTAGGGAGTAGAAAGGTTCACCATAGAGGAAGTACACTTACATTTACGTGGAGGGCAAGTGGAAGTCTATTTATGAAAAACCACCCTCAGTGCACCCAACTGGGATCAAACCCTAATCTCCCCATCTTTGGCAGTCTAGTCTAAAACGAGATTAGTGCGTTACACCATGTGGCCACCGAAGTGGTTATATAGGATACGTTTATTAAGTACATACACAATTATGTGTAAAAACACAATCAAATATTATCTTTTAATAGCTAGTAGGTGACCTGATGGTCTAGGGGTAAGGTGTCGGACTTATGTGCTGGGATCCGGGGTTCAATCCTCGGTCCCGGCACAGATTTATCTGATTACCAAACCCTTCCTTCACCTCTGACAAAACATCTTGTGAATATGGGGAATGCCAGGTCTCCACCATGGTTCGGATCCCACGTTAAACTGTAGGTCCTCCATTTCATCTCACAATCACCCTACAATTACACATTAGGGTAAGTGCGTATAACCCGAACGGGTATTAAGACGTGGTGATTAATAATAATAATAATAATAATAATAATAATAATAATAATAATAATAATAATAATAATAATAATAATAATAATAGTTAGGAGCATCTATGCACCTTCTGCGCCACCAAATAGGTTTTTATAATGGAATATTATTTTCTTTTCAAGGGAAACGAACCGTTTAAACGACTGATATTTAAAAACTATATAATTTTAGAAGATAGGAGTGTGTAATCGAGGGTGTCCAAAGGTAGATAAACATTAACTACCTAAGTTAAATTTGCGTATGCATAGCAACATAATTATTACCAGCTCAGTCACTTATAAGTTGATTAGTCACCAATCAGTCGTCGATTATTCATCGTTTGTCGATTGATGAATGATCCATGCGTCGTTGATTATCCAGCAATCAATCATAATTATAATATTTTCATCAGGGAGTTCTCAACAACTATTGAGGTCTGCTTATAGATTGATAGTACCTGATTACTGGAAGGGCCTGGCCGTAGGCCACACACACTAATTAGATTGATTGATAACAACGAAGGTAGGGTACAGAATGTAATTGTTTGATAAATTTATTCAATAACATTGTAATTTAATAAGAACACATGAATTTTTTTTCATATATACTTTAACCTTTCTCTTAAAAATCCAAATGGCGAACCTTTGTTAACAGTTGCAAAGTGACAAGATGAATAACGGGTTTTTATCTAAAGATATATACTTTCTATTTCCGAGTGTAATACTCTCTTCCAATGTGGAGACGAGTTTCATGTCGGCTCTTTTTAAGTAACTAACAAATCAAATAACCATCCATAGATCATAGTTCAGCGTTCACGTTGTTGAGGACTTCAGTATTTTATTTAAAAAAAATTGTGTCAACTAAGGTTTTCGGCCAATAATAGGAAAGGAAAAGGGTAATTAATGTCCAGTCACAGAATAGGGGTAGTCAGTAGCTAAACTGGTGTTATCAAACAATTATTAATTTGGCACTGAACAGAGTGTTATATAGGACTGTGAGTCAAGAGGTGTAATTTATTGGTGACGCTATTTAGGCTAAAAGGTAATACATCTACTTCATCTACTTCATCTACTTCATCTACTTCATCTACTTCATTTTACATAGACAGTACCAAGCATCAGGTTGAAAGGATTTACATATCTTCAGGTGATGTTTCCCTGAGTACATTCATAGCCCTATCTAATAGTTTTCCCATTTGACTTCAAAGGAAAAAAACCCACTCAAGATATTCAAGAACTTATGAATATATAAGAAAAAATATTATGTTAAATTGTTCAAGACCAAGGACATTGAAAGATGCAAGCGTATCATGGTTTTAAGCTTCATTTAACATTGGAATATGTTTTGAACGTTAAACGTATTTCTATATGAAATTCAGTATAATATTAATTATTTTATAATCTAGTTCACATTTAAAAAATGCACTTGGATGTAGATAAGTTTGTACATTCTTAACGCCGTCACATTTTTTCGAGTGTTAATGGAGTTAAGACATATTAACTGTATCAGTCATGTAAATCGATGAAGTTTTACTGACGACATTTCAGAGAGTTGCTTAAGAGATAACTACTGGTTTGGTCAAGGGACAGAAAAATAAATATTCAAAGCGCTTTGTATCTTTATCGGTTCAACATGACATCTAAATAACGTATATAAATGTTGGGCAAACATTTAGAGGTCGATAACATTTTATACTAAATAAAAGTTGTATTAGGAATCTTTCTACGCTCTTATTTTAGAATTTCTCATATAAATATGGAATTTTATATTTAAAAATGCTATAAGGTATTTAGGCCTAATATAATTAATTAAGAAATTACGTGACCAACTGGAGACAGTTTTTTTAAATAAATAATATATAATTGGTTTATTAAATATAGGACTCTATAATTCTACTAGACAAGTATGATTACTTATATTTTCCACGTAAATATGGAAGCAAAATTTCACAAGGCTTTTATAATAATAGCATCATCGGATGTATTAACAATTTAATTTTAATACTTTAGAAGACATTTATATTTTCAGAAAATGTATGTTATATCATATTTTAATAATATTAAAATAAATAATTTTGATATTATAAAAGTAGTGAGATTAAAATGATTATCATATTGTTTTAAACTTTTCTTAAAAGTATTGACCTATATTTGGGGTATGTTTGACTCCTTATAAAGAAAGAAAAAGGGCTTATTTCCTATGATTAAAGCTATTCTGTAATTATTTGAGATGTTTGCTTAAGATAAATATAATAGGTTCTAACTAGCACCTGCAAAAATAAGGCGATTCATTTATGTATTGCAACAGTTTCAAACGAGCTAAGACCTACTTTTATACCACTCTAAGAGGAAGACATTCTGCTACGGTACAAAAAAAAAAGTAAATTTTAATCAAAACGAAGTCAACCTCGGTGATCTTACGGTAATGTGCTCGAATCAGGACCCAATGTTCGTGGCTTCAAACCCAGCTGGGGTGAACGGATTTTTTTTGAGCGATAAAAATCTGTAGCACAACTTCCTTCGGAGGGGAAGTAAAGCCGTCGGTCCCATGTTGAGGGTGGCATGTAAAAGAAACCAGGGAGTTACCTTTTCCAAAAAAAATTTATGGGTCCTTCCGCGCTCGCTTATCGAAGTTCTAGTGTACTGATATAATCAGTCGGTTCAGAAAATTCACGTTAAATACCACAAATAAATAAAAACAAATCATTCCCAATACTTTTTGAAACTGTTCTCAACTGATTTGGACCTAGTTTGGAATGATTATAATATACGTCAAAGGAAGGCAAGGGTTTCAAACATAATCTCTTACTCAATGCAATACATTGTTAACTATTACCGCGTACATATATCCCCCCCCCCCTTACACACACAAGTCTTACTTCCTTTCTGAAATATCCAAATTTGATAGGGCAGGATGAAGAAGGTTTAATTTAGAGAAAATGTGCCAAATTTAAGTGACTGGAGAGATATACAAATTTATAAAAAAAACTAAAGACTTCCAAACGAAATAAAAATAAAACGGCCTTTCTGTCACTGAAAAATCTGACTATATGAGCCTGAAATTTAGTCGGCATGCCCACCGATGAGATTAACTAACTAAATACGTAATATAAACTTCCTTCAAAGCTAGGAATTTTCTCTAATTTATGATAAAGTATCAAATTATTTAGCTAATAGGACGATATATTTAATGGAAAAGAGGCTTCATAACTAACACACATTCTTAAAAAAAGCTACAAATAACTGTAGGGGTGTTTGAATAATTGAAAATTTGATTTCTAGTAGAGTTTTAGTAGCTGCTTGAATTCAACTTTAATATTGTATAAAACTCATTCAATTTTAAGATTTAATTTGATATGAAATACAGTTATTCAATAGTTCCTTTTGTCTAGTTATAATAATAACTGTACAATTATATTAAATTTATTTGAAAATAAGAATTTGTGTTACTACATATTTTTTCACAAAAAAATGCAATTATATAAAAAGTATATTTGTACTTATTAATGTTTTATGCATGGATCTATAACAGAAATTCAACTTTAAGTATTCCTTATTAAAATAATGCTCTAAATTACTCTAAATCGAAAAAGAGCTTGTTTTCATTCAAACTTGACTCGAAGTAAAATAATGCCTACTCGCAAACCCCTACAAGTAAGAGTAGGCTAGCTTGCTATTTAAAAGCTTAAAACCAGGAGTGAAATTAGTTTATACAATAATTTAAAGGAGAAAATATGATATATTTTACGTCTGTACCTTTAATATTATCATACCCGCATCGGTGCACGCGTCACTCTGATGTTAGACTGGACTGTCGGTGACTGGGAGATCAGGAATCGAATCCCGGTTTGGTATACTGAGGGTGATTTATACTGATAGGTTTCCCACTCTCCCTTCATGCTAATAATGGTATGGTTTCTCTAAAACGCTATATTTTTCATACATTAATACTCCATTAGCGTAATTAACGTATGCGTGTAGTAACGAGTCGTGAAAACAATAAAAGCATAAATGAGGTTATTACAAACAAATAAAATGTATGTGCATTAACTATTCTCAAGGTCAAAAAGCCTTCCAATTAGACAAATGATCTCAAAGCTACATTGCGAACAAGACTCGTAGTTAGAACACGTTAATTTCTTGTGTGGATGTTTTATCAAACATATTACTAGTATGATTACGCAAGTTAATCCAATTACCTGACCCAAAGTCCGTCTTTCAATATTTCAACGACCACTTTTACAGTTAATTAGGACTAACCCACTTTAGCAGTTGTTAAGATATAAACAAAATAATGAAGAGGCTATATTACGTCCTATGTATCTGTATAGTCTGTGCCACAAATGTCGCTTTGTGTTCACTATGTTCAGTAATCACGTAACAAGGTTTTATTTTAATTGGAATCCATTGATACATCTGGGTATAACACAAATCGTTTAAGATTATTTTAGATACAACACAAATAACATATACTAAGATAACTCTAGCTAATACACTAACATACTAAAGGTATCCTAAGTGTAACACTAATAAACTAAACTAAGATGATTATGAATACAGCACTAAGAAACTAAGATTTTCTGAATACAGCACTAATAAACTAAGTTATTCTGAATACAGCACTAATAAACTAAGATTATTCTGAAAACAGCACTAATAAACTAGTTATTCTGAATACAGCACTAAGAAACTAAGATTATTCTGAAACAGTACTAATAAACTAGGATTATTCTGAATAAACATTAAAAACTAAGATTATTCTGAAACACACTAATAAACTAAGTTATTCTGAATACAAACTAATAAACTAGATTATTTGAATACACATGATAAACTAATAATATATGATAAAACATAAAAAAACTAATATTATTCTGAAAACAGCACTAATAAACTAAGCATTCTTCTGAATACAGCACTCAAAAACTAAGATGTATTCGAATACAGCACTAAAAACTAGAATTATTTGAATAAAAACATAATAAAACTAATCTTATTCGTGTAAAGCTATTAAAAACTATTATATTAAAACATAATAAATCTAGAATTATTCTGAAAAAACATATAACACATGGTTACGTGTCTGGATCAGCACTAACTAGTTATTCTGAATACAGCACTAATAAACTAAGATTATTCTGAATACACCACTAATAAACTAAGATTATTCTGAATATAAAACTAAGAAACTAGGATTATTTTGAATAAAACATGACTAAACTAAAAATATATGAAATACAGCACTAAAAAACTAATATTATTCTGAATACAGCACTAATAAACTAAGATTCCTCTGAATACAGCACTCACAAACTAAGACTGCCTATTCAGAATACAGCACCACACGTGGAAGAAATGTAGAATGTTTTTAAAACATTAGAACAAACAGTAAAAACTAATTCCTATATTAGTGGTAATTAAGTTATTTTAAAACCCTATTTATAATATAAAATCAAAAAAAATCTACACCAGTAACCTGAAAAAATGATCCTAAGCCACACTGGTGGTCACGTGGTCTAGGGCATCAGCCACGTCTGTTCCATTCCACTAATGATAAAGAGGTCAGAGTTCGAATCTCATGTGGGTCTGTTGAGGTGGATCTTCTTATATGGCCCGCCACTCTCCCAAAACAAAATTTCAGCTATATTTCGTGTAAAGTTGACCCTTCGTCCTCTTTATATCACTCGTGTATAATGTATATATATTACGGGAAGATTGAGGTTTGAATCCCGGTCGGGTGTACTGAGGGTGGATTTTACAAAATTGTTTTACACACTGTCTCTCCACACAAATTCGGGTACACTTCCTCAAAATATAACCTTACTAATCAATAACACATTAGTAAAATTAGTACATAAGCGTATATCCCAGAAGGGTAGTAAGACATGGCACTAAAAAAAATCAATTATTAATCTTGTTGTACTTGAAATCATAAAAAAAATCCCTTCTTCTATAGGAACAGGTTCAACATCTCGCCTTAACATAAACTTAGTGACACCAACATGGCGAAAAGGTGACCTGGTGGTCTAGGGGTCTATGCTGGCGGCCGGGTTCAATCCTCTGTCCCGGCACAGATTTATCTGATTAGCCAAACCCTTCCTTCACCTCTGACAAGACGTGTATTAATCACAACTTGTGAATGTGGGGAATGCCAGGCCTCCACCGTGGTTCGGATTCCACGTTAAACTGTAGGTCCTTCATTTCATCTTACAATCACCCTACCATTACACATTAGCGTAAGTGCGTATAACCCGAACGAGGTAGTAAGACGTGGTGCTAATAATAATAATAAACATGGCGAAAAAAATATTTAGGATAAAAGTATTTCTGTGTAGTTAAATTCCGATGCTTCACGACAAAGGCTTTCTCATATTTAAACAGCTGAAAGAGGGGTGAGAAGGGTATAATCTAATTGGGCAATTATTCTTAACAAAACACAAATATAAATAAATGGTACATGTCACCTCACAGAGCTTCTCACTTCTTAACCTAATAGGCCTACAGGCTGGCCTGGTCTAGTGGTCATCATTCC
This sequence comes from Timema cristinae, assembly GCA_039000515.1. NCBI lineage: Eukaryota > Metazoa > Arthropoda > Insecta > Phasmatodea > Timematidae > Timema > Timema cristinae. The sequence goes on along the minus strand of JBCFYV010000024.1, from coordinate 15,492,644 downwards.
TCGCTACTAGTCTATAGGTACCGAGTTATTTCCCTCTGGTACCATCGGTATTATTCCCTGGAAGTGGAATTGTTCCTATGGTTGACATGGTTAGATAATTAATCTTGAGCTAGATTTTAGACTTATACTTGCATCACATCATCCTTATCCTCTATTTCATCCTCCTCCTCCTCATTATCATCTCAGCAGAGTGAAGTAACATCACCTACAGGGTGGTCCAAACTCAAAACACAGGTACATCCACCACTTCCAGTAGAAGATCAGGAATGTCTAGCCGGGAAAACACTGTTGGCACATTCTAGAAAAGCCTAGTGCAAATGAAGACAAATACCTAAAACTAGTGGATATAGTAAATGAAATAATATACATTGTTACAGAAACGTCACGTTTTCAGACTTAAATAAGATATCCTAATTTAATTTTTTTAAAGCCAATTACAAAAAAATAACTCTCTGGGAAATCTTATGAAAGACCTAGTCACGTAGTTTTAGACTGATCGGTAAAATGGTTCGATTCTAGGCCAAGGTACGGACACAGAGACAGACAGACGGCATGGCGAAATCTCTTGGCGCATAGTTACAATAAAATATATCTTGTAAGGTTTGATACCCGCCTATATGACTGTAGTTAGCTAGCGCGCTGTTTCGTGTTGGCTAGTCTGTCGAGGGTGGGGA
>JBCFYV010000024.1:15465770-15491870 GCA_039000515.1 Timema cristinae | reverse complement strand
AGAAATATTTGATTTATTTTGTCCAAAAGAGGTTTGTGCTATAAAAACTGCCAAATTAATGCTTTAAACTTGCGCTCACTAGCATCCCGCCTTAAGTTAGGTTTAAACTTCTTTTGGCCCCACATAATAATTACCATTATCTCTTCATCTCACCAGGGCGAAGTAACCGCACCTGCATGGTGCCTCAACCTCACAAAATGGTTACATATTCCCCACTGCCAGGAATGTCTAACCGACAAATCCTCGTGGCATATGCTTATAAAATGTAAGATATTTTCATTGCTAATTCTAAACTATTTTTGCCTTTCAAATATTGTTCTTGTTACTATGCTGCATGTATTATATTATTCTATGAATAACCTTAATCAAACTTATATAGTAGCAAAGAACTTGTTTATCCTTTCTTTAGAGAAATTACTTTTATTTAGACTGAAACATCAAATAAAGGGAGATATTTAAAAATATTTCTTTGAGGACTTAGAATTGTATACTTGTCGGTAATGTGTTTGTATTTTCTCTAAAAAAAAATATTTTAAATGGTGCAGAAAATAATAACTACAACTTTTTATTCTCTAATCAGAATTATAATATTTTACAAAAAGTCTCTAAAGACACCCCAGGTTTGAAAATTGGCCGGGGGAGGGCCTTTTTACTTCTAGACTTCAAAAAAAGCTCTTACAATTTCTATATGATCTTCCAACTTGTAACTACATTTCATCTACACCCTACAATTAAAATAATTCTGTCCTTTCTGAATGAGATAGTCATTGAAGATTTATAAACAATTCCATTGCTACTCTTTTAAAGGATGAGAATTATTTTGGAATATGCATTCTCACATATGCTTTTTCAAAAAATTATTTGAAATGCTATCCGTCTTCTCACCGCCAATTAATAATTACTTCTATGCCCTGATAAAATAATGATAGTGATTAAATGAGTCTATTTTTATCCTAAAGTATTCTGATCCGGACTGATTTTTAAATTTTTAATTACTTCCCAGTACCAAAGGGAAGGTGGCTAATGGTTCATTATCGACATGTTTGTCGTGACGGGGAGGCTAGGGTTCGAATTCTGGCAGGTTGTGCTGAGGTGGATTCCCTTAAATGGTTCTCCTCTCTTTCTCCACGCAAATTCTGGTACTTTTCATCTAAAATAAACATTAAAATGTATATATCCATCAGTGTAAATATGTGGCTCGAACTGGTAGTAGTATGCACTGAGAAAATAAAATAAAATGAATCACCAATTATAATTAAAAGCTTGTTTACACAAAAGGGTATTAGAGAGTAAATAAAAAACAATAAACTGGGCCTACCTATACTCTAGGGGTGAGGTGTATCTGGTTCAAATATAATTATTTATGTTCTCTGAATATGTGCACACATCGATTTACATTTAGCAAGTAATATATTTGTTCGAGACTGCATAAAAAGCCTCACAATTAATACAAATACATTATATATACCCTCACTCCATTTATTCTAAAGATAGCAGATTACCTTGCTTGAAAAGGCTATGTTGAAACTTATAAAATAGGGCAATAGGGTAACCAGTCAAGGTTTATTATTATTATTATTAGCACCGCGTCTTACTACCCGTTCGGTTATACGCTCTTACGCTAATGTGTAATGGTAGGGTGATTGTGAGATGAAATGAAGGACCTACAGTTTAACGTGGAATCCGAACCATGGTGGAGGCCTGGCACCAGTCAAGGTAATTTTATGATTACTAACCAAGTTAAACGGCGAGTACAATAAAAATAATTATGGTCCACCCACTTCAGAGACCGAATGGTCTAAGGCGTCACTCTCCTATTATATTTGTCTATTGATGACGGGGAGATTGGGGTTCGAATTCCATTCGGGTCTACAGAGGGTAGTTTATTCCTATATTGTTTTCCACTATCTTTTCACGCATATGACGGTATATTAACTCTAAAGATCATATATGCGTATAACTTGAACATGTAGTAAGATACGACAGTAAAAACATTATTGTTACATATACAAATAAAAATAACACTCAGGTGTTGGTATTCTAGGTATAACTTAAAATATCACATAGTGTTATACAACTTTATTACACCCGCCTCGTGGCGTAGTGGGCTAACGCGCTAGTCGTGCTGAGCTCGGATGACAAGGACGGGGAGATCGAGGCTCGAATCTCGGTCTGGTGAGCTGAGGTTAGTTTTTCCTAAATGGTTTTCCACTCTTTCTCTCTTCCTTCCTTTAAATTCAACCTTCCCACTTCCTAATCCATTAGCGTAATTAGTACTTAAGCATATAACCCGAACGGATAGTAAGACGCGGTACTAAATAAAACAATAAAAAAAAATCTTTGTTACGGAGGTGTTTAATGGACTATCCTGAAGGCCCTGCTACCAGATTCTATTAATAGGTTCTTAAGTATTGTGCAGTTATTACTTTTGTTTGGGTTTTAAATTCCTTTATGTTATGAGCTGCCTGAACTATATTTGAACATTTCCTTTAGCACCGCATCTTAATAACTACGCCTATGCACTAATTACACTAATTGTTTCTAGGGATTGGTAAGGTTTAATTGAGATGAAGCGTGCCTACATTCGCGGGGAAGGAGAGTTATAAACCATTCAGGAAAACCACCCTCAGTGCTCCCATCTGAGATCAAACCCTGATCTCGTCTTCAGAATACATTTGGACTTGTTTTGATAGGCGCATCGGTGGTTACTTGGCCTAGCTCATTTATTCTGATTTACCGGTGGCGGGAAAGTTTAAATTAATCCTGGCCCTTTGTAATGAAAGTGTTTTTATTTTAATAGTTTTATATTCTTAACCTACGCCAATGCGGGTAAGTTTCCTATAAATTATACTCTACTCAACCCTGATAAAATTAAATCTGTATACATTCTTTAGATTGAAAAATTACACCTGAACACAGAAATAGAACCCGCGTTCAGGTGTAGTTTTTAAATTTAAAGAATATAATATTTAAATGCGGTTATAACCATAATTATCAAATATAATAGCTTTTCTATTTAATCCGTCATAAAATTGTTTAACCTAAAGAATAAAAAATATATAACTTTTGTTCAATCAAGTCAAAATTTAATCTAAGTGGCAAACAATTTAAGTATATCGTAAGCAAAAAACACAAGAATGATTCAAAATTTTTTTAGCTAGTTAGAAACACAATAAATTATTGATTGCTTATTTTAAATGTGAGACTAAACTTTATCTCATGACTGTACACGTATTTTCTCTAGTGGAGAATGTAACAAGTTTCTTCTTGATTGCAATACCTGTTAGCATGTTTTACTTTCAGTTCCTTGTCTCGATAGGTGGTTGCGCGCGCACGTGAGAACCTATCTCTTTCTAAAGGAACAATAACTCAACAGTAGATCTCCAGAGGTCCGAACCCGGAACAAAACCCATGGGGGTCAAGATCACTCGGCCTTATTAGGGGTGGAACGAAGCCGTTCCCTGCCTGCATCTGGCACGATTATTTCTTAGGAGTAAGAGTAGACAAATTTATTGTTTTCAAACGTGACTTACTACTGACGAACAATGAATGATCTTAATGATATCATGAGGCTTTTAATTGCCATAAGAGAATGGGAAACTGATAAAATTATGTAATTTTGTATAAAAAGATAAATTTTCTCACAATATACGTTTAGAAAGAGAACTTTAAACATAATTTCGATGTATGAAACTATTATTTGGAATACAGCTATTGATCTCAATTCTTGGTACAGTATATATATATATATATATATATATATATATATAAATATGTTTAAATAGCCTCTCTTGATGCCTTATCAAAGATAAAACATGTTTATAGCAAAGGTATGTTTATTATTAGATATTTTCATGCAAAAATATACATAGAAAATAACATATTAAAATATAGTTTAAAAAAAAAAACTTACTTACTCTAGAGCATTAGGAATTCGAAATCTCATTGCCACACTTACAAAAGTACTCCACATATCACTATCTTGAACTAGTTCTATCCAGTTCATCTCATTACACCCTATTCCTATCTTGAGTTAGTTTCTATCAAGTCCACCTCCTTACAACCTATCCCTATCTTGAGCTATTTTTATCCAGTCCACCTCATTAAACTTTCCTTATCTTAAGCCAGTTCAATCCAGTCCCCCTCATTACATCACTCTATAACTTTCAGATATATTCTAATGTTATCTGTACCGGGTATGTAACCCATCACCATTAACTTATTCCACTCCCAACGGCCCCCTATCTTTTTGGAGCAAATATCGTCCTAAGCATCTTGTTTTCGAATACCCTAAGTTATTTTTGTCCGAAATATTTTGAAATAATATAGTTTTTTTTTAGGAAACATTTTACTGAAGATTTTTCATTAAATAGGGCTTAGTAAAATTAGAAATAGATCTTTTAGTGTAATTATTTTGTTCAATGGGGGAACAATTAAATTGATTTAACTTTTTATGAACTCTCTATTAGGAGATACTTTTCAATCTAAACTAGCTATTTGTGTTAAACTCCTCTGTAAAAGTCTTATTTTCGTAAATGTCCTAATTTATCTTTGCAAACATGTATTAGAAATAACGTATTATTATTCAGTTTTCACCAAAAACACTATGTCACAAATTATTTTTTTAAATTTCAAGTTTGATTTTCACTTTATCGAAAGAAGCAAGCGGTGTATTTAGTTACTCTTTCTACGTATCTTATTTGATAGGCTTAGTTGGCGATGTGAATCTGAAACTTTCAGTAAAACGGGTTTTGTGTGACGTTGAAGATTATTACTTTCTTTACGTCTCTTATAAAATTTTTGAGTCATTTAATTGCACAAACAGATTTGAATCTATTAATAGAATATACAGGAATTACAATTCCTCAATAGTGTTTGAATATGCAATTGTGATAAGCCGTTGATTTAAAAATATTAACTATATATATGTGAAACTAATGATTTAAATACCACACTCTTTATCAAAGTTAGTAAATTAAAGTGTAGAAAATTACGTGTGTAAGTTAATTGAAGCAATAATTGAAACCTTAGGCCTAATTCAGTACCCTAAATAAACTTAAATATTATTTTCTAACTAATGTATTTAAGTGTTTTTCAATTTGCTGAAGGACACAATAATTAAAATTTATGAACATATAACAGTTATTCAATAAACTACAAGTAATATAGGCCTATGTATGTAATATGTATATATGTAAAGGTAATTTAATCTCAAACATGATATTTAAACTAATTAATCATTAAAAGATGTTAGTTAAAATATTCAATACATCAGGAAGTTTTAAAGAAGAAGATGTTTAACTGGATAGATAAATATTATCCAAATACACATCGCTCTCCATTAAATGAGAGGTACTGATGTCAAAAGATAAGTGCCCTTTTATTTGTTTATGTTTATCTAGTCCTCCCAAGATGTGATACATTCTTGCAATACAAGAAACAATATCAGACCGAATAAAACAATTTTAATAATGTGCCGGGCAGACCACAAAGTGCTCAAATAAAACTCATATTAAGGATTGTTTCAAAGCAAGTTTAGTTTAGAATGACACAGTAATTTAGTCTGAGAGAATCCGACCAGGTGATGGTGTAAAAAAACAGTTTCGGACCACTTGCCATAAACAGGTTTACAAACACATTACTACTATTTACTATACTTTCTACACAATAGATAGTTATAAACGGCCACTTTGGCTACGGTTTTGATCTTTGTAAGAGTGTATTACATAAAATACATCTATTCTTTATGTAACATAATAGTGGATCATAAGAATCGCTTTACGCCATAGTTTATGGTTTTTGTCTATTATATGTGTTTGTTAACAAATCATTAGTCTGAGCTAACTGAGCAGATTTTAGCTTCTTTGGCTAAATACACTAATATGCTAAGCTAAACACTCTTACAATTGTCGCATTATTTAAATGTGTACATTTAGTTTGTTCCGTGAAGCTAGCAGTACTTATAACGGAACGAATTCGGAAACATATGCAATATTTATTAATCAATCTGTGTCACAAGAATAACCCACTCCCATAATTTGTATCGCATTGTCTTTGAGAAAACACCTAAAAAAATTGGTTTCTGCTACGCAGCACCCACTATGGAAATGATTCTTAAGCTTATGCCAATATTTATTATGTTAAGTTGGCAGCACGTAAATTGTTTTATCGAAAAATATACGTCACTAATTATGAGATATTCTTTCAGTATAGATTCAGTACTAAATATTGGCATAAGTGTCCGAGTTTGTGCCATTATGTGTGCTGCCAACTTTATAGACCTCATTTCGTCGATGTTGAGGGATCGGTGCAGAAAAGTGCTAAATCTTCCGCCAGTTAATCAAGCCACTGTTCTAGACCTGTCTTGTGAGATGCTTGTATGGGAGCTTGCGGTTATGTCAATCAGATATGCACCATGTATGGTCCTTGAAACTTTACATATTTTCTTCTTTAAGAGTGGGAAGGGGGACAGATATAGAGGGGTGAACAATGGTGGATTTAAAAAAAATTAAGCCCCCAGGCACAGTTATAATATGCGCCCCTACCTACAATTTTTTTTTTATCAAGGGCTTTAGGAAGTTTCAGAGGAAAGACGTGTTGGGAGGGAAGGGGTGGAATTTAGTATTTGAAAAAAGATTTCTACGAAAGATAGTCAGGCATGTACTGTACAATGAACATGTCCTACAGTAGCTTGAGTTAACATTATGAAGAAGGGGAGACTGACGTCAGTTACAAAGCGATTGCAAAGTACAGTTATTTAAAAAGAAATATGATCATTCTGGGTTTAACTTGAATTATTTTGATGTTAGTCAATAATTTTTAGATGTAATTATTAAAAACAAAATATTATAATAAAAGTAGAAATAATGGTATCCAAAATGTGCTTAGTGGGTTTATATTGTAAATCCGTTTCTGGGGGGTGAACAAGAGATATTGGAAAAGTGATAGTAAGAGTTTTCCCTTTTGTGCTCTTTAGCTCTAACTCAGAATACCTTAGCTCCCGTAATTGTATTCAATATTGTTTTTTATTACCATCTCTCCTTCTAAAGGCGAACTCTAATTAAATTCAGCGAGTGTCATAAAGTAGTTTATCTCTAAATACTGGCGTTAAAAATGTACTCTGTTATTAGTATGCATATTAATAATAACCACATTATAATTTGTCCTAGTGAAGTAATGGAAATAATTTATAATCATAAGAGGAATATCTTGAATCATTAGATAAGGGGTAAATAAATTACTATTTGAGTTACATCATAACGTTCCTAAATCAAGCGTATGTATATATATGAAATTCAAAAGGTTCTTATTTTTAAAATTCGAAATTTTTCTAAAAAAAACACTTCCAGCTATTTAAATGAAACAAATGAACTCGAAATTATTAATTTAGAAATTTACACTTTAGTTCTATTCATCAAAACATCCTTCAATGGGTTACAATAAAGAAATAAAAGCAAGTCTAGCTCTTTTCTCAAACTTCCCGTGTCGACTACAATGTTTGATTGTTGAACGTGTCCTCTGTAGATCAGATAAGTTAATACTTAAATAGGATAATATATTCCCTTAAGTTTAACATCTAATCTCCATTATTTGTTTTATTTTATTTTCAGTATATCATCAATACGAAAGTTAAAATAATAATTTTGTATCCGTTTGAGTATTTTCTAGCCACTTCCTTCGTCCACTTATTCACTCATCCTACAGCTCACTATTTGGTGGCTCCTCCAAATCAGCCCCTCCATTTACAGCAAGCGACCACTGCGAAAATTTACCTGATTTATTATTATTTCTTACTGTAGGTCTGTGGCCGCTGTACTGTATCCTCACAGACTAGCCATGCATTAAAAGATCATGATCAAACTCGGAGGTCTTGAGGTAAAGTGCACGCCTCAGGACAATGTTCTTGGGTTCAAACTCAGCCGGGGTTAATAGATTTTCCTTGAACGATAAAAGTCCATTGCACAACTTCCTTCGGGGGTTAAGTAAAGCCGTCGGTCTTATGTCGATTGAGGCATGTAAAAGAACCTTGGGAGGTAAGTGAAATTACCTTTCCCTGCCTAATTGATAGGCCCTTTCGCGCTCTCTCATAGAATATATCGTGATTGATATAATCAATAGGTTAGAAAATGTACGTTAAATATCTCAAATAAATAAAAATAATAAAAGATATATAAATATAAATAATAACAAAATAGTTTCAAGCTATTAACCTTTCTCGTAAAAAGAAATACAATAAGGGTTTTTTGTATTATTTTATAACAATCATGTCAAAGTAAAAACATAAGTCCATATAAAATAATAACATAGTTTACTAGATTCATAATTTAAAATCTATGATAGTTATTTAACAAAAATTTAATGTATCAGAGATAGCTATCTATAATTGGGCATATTAATTTGTTGTTTCTCGACTGTCTTTTCATGCTTCGGGGAGCTGGACGGGGCGTCTTCTAAACCTAGTCGCGAAGTTTCAGCTGCACCTTTTTATTGGTGAGGCATTTTATGTGTGTTCTTCTGTGGTCTGAGAGGGGCAGGGGGTGATAGTTGACTAGACGGTAAGGAGGAGGAAGAGAGAGGGGTCGTAATCGGTAGGTGGATTGCGTGGGAACAGATTTCGGGGGAACGGGGGGGATGACGCAGATGGATATAGGAAAGGTGTCGGTGTGAGGAGGGCCTTGAAAATACGATATTGTTCTCCCCTGGCCTTAAGGCAGATACATCCCTTGCTGCGACGGTACGTGAATAGTGTTGGAGGGGGGGTCATGAGGAGTGGCGGCCCGAATGGTTCTGAGCGCATAAAAATTATAAGAATAAAGGAGGGGGGATGGGTGAAGGATAAGTGACAGCCCGAATGGTTCTGAGTGCAAAAACAATTATAAGATAAAGGGGGGGGGGGGGGGATGGGTTAAGGATAAATGGCAGCTCGAATGGTTCTGAGCGCAGAGGAGTGTTTATGTTAAAGAAATGAAACCAGATCAATAGGTAGGAGACAGGTACTGTTTATGTATTTATTTTTTTCTTATGTCCGTACATGTGCAATCTCTATCATCGAGAGGAGGGTGGGCCCAACCCTCCTCCTCGGTCTTATTCTATTCATGTCTATTTTAACCTTCTTATTCTTAATCCAAGACTAAAACTATTGCATCATTATTACATGTTTTTACCTTTGAATAGGGTTTTTTCCCTTTTATTGTTTATGGTCTTTAGCTTGATCGAGCCCTTCGTCCTAGCGCGATCTCTTAGAGTGTTTGGAACTTAGTGACGGGCCTTGGTGAGGACGGTGGCCCGTTTAGCGGACTGCGCGGGGGATGGCTCGAGGAAGAAGGGGTTAAGGGCGACGTGGTCTCGGAATGGTCACTAGAGTCGCACAACAATTCCCCCTTGTAAAGTTGACCCGTTCCGAGACGTAAGTTCACTCGCGGTCACTTCGAACACTTTCTTATAACCCGGGCACTTTTTGTAAACACTTTGTTCCGATCTAAACTTGCTCTTCTTCGTCCTGTGGCCTGCTTGAAGGTCTCAGTTGAAGCTGATCTCGGTGAGCCTTGATCTCGTGTGCTTGTGGGTTTGAGTCTAGTAGGATCTGGTACATGTGTTGTCCACACTGCCTTTGGATGGTGTAGGGCCCTGTCCACTTGGGGCAAAATCCGGCGTGGACTCCTTCTGCTGCGTTGGACAAGGGTGGTTCCTCATAAGGACGCTGGCTCCTATGGGCAGGGGGTCTTTTTCGGCTGCTGCCCGTCTCCCTAAGTACCGTTCCTGGTACTTCTCCTGGTGCAGTCTTGCTTCTGTGTGTTGGGACAGTAGTCTTTGTACCCGTAGTTGACGTTGATCTGCCTCTTCTGGGATAGGTGTTTGCTCTGCCTCTGAATCCCAGTCTTCGGGCCGTCTGAGCAGTTGCCGAAAAGAAGTTCGCTGGGGGCGAACCCGGTGGCCTCGTTTCTTCTGTTTCGAGATGGAAGAGGATTTTAGGAATAGCTTTGTCCCACTGGCGATGATCCTTTCCTTGGAGCTCGTGCGAATTCCCACCTTTAGTTCTTGATTTCTCCGTTCGACTGGATTCTCCCTTGTGCTTGTCTCCTTGCGGTTGTCCACCTTTTGGTTTTCCAGGCTTGGCAGATTTTCTTCCACGCAGACGAGCGGAATTGCGGACCGTTGTCTGTAAGAAGTGCTGCGGGGTATCCCCATCTGGGGATGATTTCTTGTTCCAAGATTCATTGGATTTGAGGGACGTTGGATTTCGAGAGGGGAAAGGCCTCCGTCCATCGAGAGAAAAGGTCGGTGATGACTAAGAGAAACCGCTTCCCTTTGGTTGATCTGGGGTATGGCCCCATCAGGTCTAGTGCGACCTCTTTCCAGGGCGAAGTCGGCTTTCTGGCCTTCCATGGCGTCTTCGTCGTTCTCCCTGACGTCTTCATCGTGGCGCATGTATGGCAAGCTCGACGTGCTTTCGGACCTCTCTGGTTACTCCTTTCCAGGAGTATTGTTTCCTAAGATTCTGAAGAGTATTCCTTTCTCCGGGGTGGCCCCCTCTGCGTGGTCGTGGAAGTATTTCAGAATCTCTTCTCTCATTGCTGGAGGGGCTACAATCTTCATTGCTTGCTCTGGATAGTCTTTATACAACAATGCGCCGTCTTGCCGAGTGAATCTGGCCGCATGGAGCCTTTCTTGTCTGGACCGTTGGTCTAGGGGATTTTTGCGATGTCTTCCAGACGTCTTATTTGTTTCTGGATGTAGGGGTCTGTGTGTTGGGCCTTGATAACCCTTTCGGGTGGGTTGGGGTGGAAGTTAGGTTGAGGAGGCGGAGTGGCTCGGGGTTTGGGAGAGGAGTTTCTGGGGGCATCATACGGTTCCACTCTCGTGTGTTATCTTCCGTGGACTCTTCTCCCGGGTTCCTTGATAGAGCGTCTGGTAGCTCGTTCTCCTTCCCTGGTCGGTGTTGGAGCGTGAAGCTGTACTCTTGTAGTAGCAGGGACCAACGGGTTAGCTTTGATCTGCCGTCCTTCATATTGTTTAGCCACGTCAGGCATTTTGCGTCCGTTCTTAATGTGAACGGTTTGTCTAAGTAGATCTGATACCTTTTGATTGCCCATATTATGGCAAGGCATTCTTGCTCATTGTTGTGGTATCGGCGTTCCGCGGGTGATAGCTTTGCGCTAGCATAGGAAATAATCTTTCGGTGTCCTTCTACATCTTGATACAAGACCGCACCTAATCCTATTCCACTGGCGTCGGTTTGAAGACAGAAGGGTATCTCTGGGTCAGGTCGGTGCAGGGCTTGGATGTGTTTAAATGCTTCTTTTGTCTGTTCAAAGGCTTTTTGCTCTGGAGCGCCCCATTTCCATTTCTGAGTTGCTCCTGATCTGGTGGTGAGTAGGCTGGTGATATGGGCCATGTTCGGAATGAACTCTCGTAACCAGTTGCAGGTCCCGAGGAATTGCTGGAGCTGCCGCCGTGTTTTGGGGGTGGGATATTCTTGGATCACCTTGAGCTGTTCGGGGTTTGGGCTATTTCCTTCTGAGGAGATGATATGTCCCAAGTATTTGAGCGTGGTTTTCCCGAACTCACACTTATTCATGGCACCTGTGAGTCGGTACATTTCTAGCCGTTTCAAAACCCTTTTTAGATGCTCTAGATGCTCTTCATAGGAGTTTGAAAATACTATAATATCGTCCATGTAAGCAAACAAAATTTTCCCTGGTATCCTGCTAAGACCTTCTGGCTCATCATTTTTTGGAATGTCCCCGGTGCCCCTTTTAACCCGAAGGGCATGACCTTGAATTGATAGGTTTCGCCATTGGGCGTGCTGAACGCTGTGAGGTGTCTACATTCAGGGTCTAATGGAATCTGCCAATACCCCGATTTAAGATTTAAGGTACTGAATATTTTGGCTGGACCTATTTCTTGAAGTAACTGAGGGATATGAATTCGCGGGCAGTTTTCTTCTTCTGTGTTGGCATTGAGTAGTCGATAATCTACGCAGAATCTAGGAGTTTTTTCCTTTCTCTCGACGATGACTTTTGGTGCTTGGTACTGTGATATTGGTTCTGAGCATTTCCTCGACCTGGGTTTGGATTATTTGTTTCTTTTGGAGCGAGTATCTGTAGGTGGGTCCTCTGATGGGGCGGTCATTCTTCAGGCGGATCTGATGTTGTGTGCAATTCGTTTGATTTTGGGGATTAAAAAGGTCGAAGGCCTTCTGTTGCTGCTTGATGACTTGGAAGAGGTGGGTTTGTAGTTCTGGGGGAAAGTCGTGTCGTACTTCCTCAGAGTTGAAGGGGTTGACCTTCCCTGGTTCCTTCGCTACCCAATACACTTGTTCTCTTTGCTCTTTTCCGAATATTACGCATGCGCGCTGGTAATCCACTATTACCTCTTGCTCGGAGAGCCATGTATGACCCAGAAGAATTTCTTCGACGAGATCGTCTGTGACTAGACACGCTATGACCATTTTCTTGAGTCCTATTTCTATATGTAGCTGGCAGTGGCCTCGAATGTTTAGTTCCGTTCCTTTCTTGGCTAGAGACACCGAGGTGGGTGCCTTGACCATCCGTTCCCGTGTGTGAGAGTCGAGGGCTGAGGTCCTGATGAAGTTCTGTGATGCTCCAGAGTCTAGGACGGCTCGAAGCTCTCTTGAGGGCGTGCGAACTGGGATTCGGGGTAAGTTGGCCGGTGGTCCACTGCTAAGTATGGCCTGTTGGGCCGGGGATGAGTTCGGCCTCGTTTTCATCCCCTGGTTCCGTTTCCCGCGCTAGGTTGTGTGGTTTGTGCGTCGTGTGGTCTGTCCATGGTTCTTCTTGCGAGGAGTACGGGGCACTCTCGGTGGAAATGCTGGGCGGGACAGAAGTGACATTGAGGAGGGGGTCGGGTATTTCGGAGGGGAAGGGGCCCTGGGCGGCTCATGAGGGGAGGATGGGAGTATATCTTGTTGCACTGCCTGAGCTCGCTCTAGTAATTGGTCTATGGTAGTGGGTGGGACGGAGGTGATAAATGGCCGTATGGTGGGGTGGAGGAGCTCACTTATGAGGGGTAGAATTTGCTCGTCGGGAGCGGTGGGGAAGAATCGCTTGTACAGTCTCATCTTTCTGAGAATGAAGTGGTCGGTAGATTCTCTGGCTGTCTGGGCTTCCCCATATAGCTTCGCTTGGAGTTTGACTCTCAGTGGTGGAGAGTCGAATCGTTCTTGAAGCCTTTTTTGAAGTTCTTCCCCAAGTGTTGGAATATCCCTCATAGTATTTCCACCACTGCACGGCGTCTTGATTCAATCTTTCCTTCACTAGCGTTGTCCATAGCTCCTTGGGTGTGTTGCTGTCCTGGAGGATTGCTTCGCACTTCCTCAGGAATGCTGCCGGGTCTTCATGGTCCAGGCCTGAGAATCCGGGGAGAATAGGCTGGAAGGTGGGCTGCGTGGGATTGGTGGCTAGTATGGCGGGGGATTGGCTTGCCTTTCGGCGGAGTTCTTCAAGTTCGTCGTGCTAAGCGGCCGTCTTTTCATTGCAGGGTTGGCAGATGAATTGGAGCCCGGTGGTATCCCTGTCTTTTTCTTCCCAGTTGAATGGTTTATTATTGAAAGGTCACTTGTCCACTTTTTTGCGAAATTGAGTTATATGCGTTACATTACTCTCTGCACGTCTGCGGACATTTCTGTGAATAACTGGCACATTTCCTAGTGTTAGCCACTGAGATAAAAATAATACAAGTTTTACTTTGTTTTTGAAAGGGCACTTGTCCTGGACATATGCCTTTTCAATACTAAATGGCTGTCTACAGCTCCCATCATGCCTTGCAAAATTCAGTTAGCTCACAAAGATGGATGCTACTGGAAGTGAGTCGGTGTCTTCTGTCGAAGAAAATGGTGTAGAACAAGGAAAAAGAAAACGAAGAAATAGACATAAAGATAAATATAAAGCTCGCCTCATAAAGAAAGCGAACTTAAGAGGAGAACAACACCAGAGCTATAGTGGGACTGTTATTGCTGAAAAGCAGATGGGCACAATATGTGGGTAAGTACTAAACAGCAAATGTTAGCTTATGCGTTGATGATGATGATGATGATAATAATAATAATAATAATAATAATAATAATAATACAATATTAATGAACGTCCATAGTCTAGTGAGTAGGTTAGACATAATTGCTACTTTACCATCTTTCAAGTCATGAAAATGAGGGTAAGGGGCTTGGAAGTATGTTTCCAAGGTCAACATTAATGAGTGTGCATTGTCAGTTTGTTGTTAGATAGCCAGACAGGGAGGCGACCCAGACAGAGAATAGAGATTTTAAGGGGTGTCAAGTAAATTTAACATTTTAAGGTTTTCAAACATGAAAGAAATGTAAGGGGTGACGAACCTGGATATGCTTTAAGGTGTGTGAAACCAAAGAAAAATTATAAGAGGTGTCAAATATTGTTTTGTGGTATTCTTTGCTCTCTTCCAATAATTAAATATAAAACACTGTTTTTGAAATAAATAAAAATAATAAAAATAATTTCCATTAAAACTGACTTTGTTAAGTTATTCGATTTGTACTATATGAAATTTGCCATTTTATTCGATAAAAAAAACTCTATTAGCACACGTCTAACTGTAAGGCATGTAAACATGGCATTGTTGCATATATGTTTGCATCAGTTAAACAGTAACTGAGAAATTTATGGAGGTTTATTTTTTATTTTTGAAGCATGTGTTAACACAGGAAATTAACAGAATTAAAAACTACTATAAAATATAATCATTACTTTTATTGTTTTTAGATGCCACAAGAAATGTTTAGATGCATTATCTGAAGAAGAAAAGTTGACCATATTCACACACTTCTATAATGATTTCACTTCGAAGGATGAGCAAGATATTTTTTTACAAGGGCTCATCGAAGTCAGGCCCATAGCCCGCCGACGATCCCATGGTCCTGTTGAAAAGAAGAAACCAAGAAAAAGTGGCTTCTGTTATCATGTTTTGAATGGAGGCACAAGAGTTCCCGTTTGTAAGAAAGCTTTAATAAATTTGCTCAATATAGGTGAAAAACGTATTCGACGTATATCAGGACTTCTTCTTGAAGGGAGGTCTCCAAGGGATGGAAGAGGTCTCAATCCAAAATCTCATTCTATTCCAGGAGAAATCGTAGAACTGGTGAAGAACCATATTGAATGTTTCCCCACAAAACAATCTCACTATTCAGGATCTGATCAAGTCTACCTTGACTCTCAACTCAATGTGACTAAAATGTACCAGCTTTTTGTACAGAAGCACCCTGAAGCAAAAGTGAAGTACAACTTTTACTACACATATTTCAAGGAAAACTACGGTTATAAATTTGGAAGGCCTCAAAAAGATGTTTGTTCCACTTGTGAACAACTTAGTGTAAAGATTAAAAGCCCCGCACTTAATGATCGTGCAAAAAGAGTAGCAGTTGCCGAAAAAGTTGTTCATGTCAGAAGATCGAAAAAGTTTTACAACAAATTAAATGAAATACGTGAAGTCGGAAAACGTGATGACCAAGTGTCCGCTATTGTCTTTGATTATATGCAGAATCTTCCATTGCCACATGTCCCTGTGCAGGAAATTTTCTATTTCAGACAGTTGTGGGTAAATAACTTTTGCATTCAGAATGTCGTTACAGGGAAAAGTGAAATGTATGTTTACCATGAGGGTTTGGCTAGAAAAGGTCCAAATGAGGTGTGTTCTTTCATAAAACACTATATTGATTATGTTCTACCTAAAAAAGTAAAAGTGTTGCACGTGTTCTCAGACAGCTGTGGAGGCCAAATCCGTAACCATACTGTTGCTCGTTTTCTTTCTGCATTGACAGTTACAGGTCGATTCTCAAAGATTTTTCAGTACTTTCCTGTGAGGGGACACAGTTTCCTCCCTTGTGACAGAGATTTTGGAGTAATAAAGCGGTATCTGAAGAAGATTGACAGAGTTTACACTCCTGATCAGTATGCACGTTACATAGCAGAGGCAAGCAAGAAAGGTAACTTCTGTGTCAATGTGATTAACACTGCAGATATTTTGGATTTTAAAACTTGGTGGCAGGAACATTACAAGAAAACCACACTCTCTGTAGAATCTCTCGGTAGTAATGTTCCAAAGGATAAAAAAGTATCATTTGGAATTTCACAGTACTCGATGCTTGTATTCGATGCAAAATCTCCAGGAAATGTCTGTGCCTTGGATTTCATTGATGGGCTGCAACAATACACATTCAGGCTCCTTCACAAAACTGATGACAGCACTATCCGGAAAGTAAAGTTGCCAACATCTAAAGCTTATCAGGACAAAAATCCAATCAACAGGAAAAAGATAGATGATATTAGGAAAGTAGTGCAGTATGTAAACTCAGAGCATCTAGGGTTTTATGAAGAAATACTTGAATGGCCAACAGTGAACCATGATGATGATGATAAAGATGCATAGTGAACTCTCAAAATACTAAAGTAGGCCTAACATAAAGTGCAAAATTACTGTGTATTTAAGTTTCAATGTGATTATTTAAGAAGAATTACAGTCTTATTCTAGATTTCTGTGTTTAATGTTGCCTAATATTGACAAATTGGTTAATAAACGCCCATTTTTTTATTAATATTATATTGATCAACTTATTGTAATGGACTTTTTTTACAAATATTTACATTGCGCTGTTGTAAAAATGAGTTAAATATCAAGAAACACTTAAGATTTATCAAGAATGTCCTATTTATTATTGAAAGGACACATGTCCTTTGTTTTTATCAATTTTTTATATAAAAATTGTTTTACATTTTGACTTTATTCTAATGTCCAAACATGTATTTTCATGTGCTTTTGATTGGTGAATTTTGGTTTGGATGTCACCTTAGTCCGGAATTAGTTACGTAGTTTTTTGTCTCTCCTGAAAAATTTAACTTTAAGGATATGTGACCTTTCTCCAAAAAACGATTCAGTTTAAGCAGAGGAAGTGATACCAGTCCTCGCACTTATCACAGCAGATTGTTCTTTCTCCTCTTCCGGGGCAGGTGGGAAAACCGCACTGATGTCGGGTACGTCTTGGCTTTTTTTTTTTTTTTTTTTTTTAGGGCGCCACCGAGTTTTTCTGAACTCGGAAAAGTGGTGAGTGTTTAGGCTTTGGGTTCTCTGATGGCTTCAGCCGGTCACTCTTCTCTTCTTCTGTTCAGGAGAAGTTGCCCCACGTTGGGCGCCATCTTGTTGTTCCTCGACTGGTTTTTCATGCTTCGGGGAGTTGAACGGGGTGTCTTATAAACCTAGGTCGCGAAGTTTCAGCTGCACCTTTTTATTGGTTAGGCATTTTATATGAGTTCTTCTGGGGTCTGAGAGGGGCAGGGGGTGATAATTGACTAGATTGTAAGGAGGAGGAAGAGAGAGGGGTCGTAATCGGTAGGTGGATTGCGTGGGAACAGGTTTCGGAGGAACGGGGGGGGGGGGGATGACGCAGATGGATATGGAAAAGGTGTCTGTGTGAGGAGGGCCTTGAAAATACGGTGTTGCTCCCCTCTGGCCTTACGGCAGATACCTCACTTGCTGCGACGGTAAGGGAATGGTGTTGTAGGGGGGGGAGGGGGTCATGAGGAGTGGCGGCCCGAATGGTTCTGAGCGCACAAAAAAATTATAAGAAAGAAGGAGGGGGGAGGGGTGAAGTATAATTGGCAGCCCGAATGGTTCTGAGCGCAAAGGAGTGTTTGGGTTAAAGAAATGAAACTAAATCAATAGGTAGTAGTCAGGTAGTGTTTATTATTTATTTTTTCTTATGTCCGTACATGTGCAATCTCTATCATCGAGAGGAGGGTGGGCCCAACCCTCCTCCTCGGTCTTATTCTCTAACTTATTCTATCATGTCTATTTTAACCTTCTTATTCTTATTCTAAGACTAAAACTACTGCATCATTGTTACATGTTTTTACCTTTGAATAGGGTTTTTTCCCTTTTATTGTTTATGGTCTTTAGCTTGATCGAGCCCTTCGTCCTGGCGCGATCTCTTAGAGTGTTTGGAACTTAGTGGACGGGCCTTGGGGAGGGCGGTGGCCCGTTTAGCGGACCACGTGGGGGGGGGGGGGGGGGTCAAGGAAGAAAGGGTTAAGGGCGACGTGGTCTCGGAATGGTCACTAGAGTCGCACAACAAATTCATAATAAATTATCATTTCAATCTATAAAGCCCTATCCATATATAGTTTTGCATACAAAGGTAGTTTTTTTGGGTGTTTAGTTCGCTTTACTCCTTGACTGGGCTATCCGAATATTATTCGCAATAATGAGGGGGGGGGGGATGAGAATTATATAATTTCTAAGGAAATGGACTTGAATTTGCGTTGGGAAGTGGGAGACTCAGTACATCTAACCAGGACTAGAACCCTGGAATATTTGTCACTGTTGTGGGTTACATTAGAAACTCTAGTGCAACAACGCAAATTGAAAACCCTTTCTTAGTATTTATTCTTGATGTTAGGTATATGTAGGTGTATGGTTTGTTCTGTTTACTGAATACCATGTAAATATTTCAATTTTATGAATTGAATAATGAAAAATTTGCCTCTTCTTTTCTGTAAAGGAGAAGTAGTAGCGTAAAATATAATCAACTTAAAAATAAAGTATAACACATTAATATATATATATATATATTTGTGCAGTGTGAGCTAATGGAAAATTAAGCTATATTAAGATTACTTACTTACTACATTTAGTTAAATTACTTACTTACTATAATTTTATTGCCTCACTTACATTAGTACGCCACCTATTCCTATCTTGAACGAGCTCTATCCAGTCCACCTCATTAAACACCATCTCAATCTTGAACTACGTTGTTCTATCCAGTCCGTCTCACTACGCCTATCCCTATCTGAACTAATTATATTCAGTCCACCTTTTTACATCCTAACCCTATCTTGAGCTATTTCTACCTCATTTCACACTACCCCTATCTTGAGCTAGTATATCCAGTCCACCTTACACTCTATCCCTATCTGAGTTAGTTATATTCAATACACCTCATTACACCCTATCTCTATCTTGAGATAGTTATATCCAATACACCTCATTACACCCTATCTATATCTGAGTTAATTATATCCAATCCACCTCATTACACCCTATTAATATTAAATCTATAAACTGTTGTTACAGTTAGATAACCTCCTAATTAGCACCTCCAGCACGCCCAGTGATAGTTTTAACAGTAACCATTGTCAAAAGTAATTTGTCCAGTGTCTGAATACATAAACTGTTAATTAATAAGATTAATAATCCATGAAATGAACTATAAAGTACGTTCCACATTATCAATATCACACTCCGGCGGGTCAAGTGTGGATACAAAAAATTCTCCTCCGTGCATTTCTATCACGCCACAAACACTTCCTTCAGCATATTCTCCAACTGTAGAGCCCTTATGGTCTTTTTTCAACCGTTGTATCCAAATATATATTGGTCTCTTTCCACCCACCATCTTTAAAAAAATAACCCCTTGGTATTCTTGAAGGTCTCATTCTCATCATATTGCCAAAACCCTTCCAGCCATGTCACTTCCAGCAGATAAATTACTCTTTGTCGCAAACCTAGATTTAGGCGTACTTCTTCATTCCTTATTTTATCACGCCTTGTTTTCCGAAGAAAACTCGATAGAAGGAATTACATTTCTACTTCTTGTATTCAATAGTTGTCTCCCTAATTAGGGTTGCTGCTTCCAGTCCGTAGGATAGAAGGGGTAGCAGGTATGCTTTAAATAGTATTATTTACATTGTAACTTTATTAGACACAATTAATTTCAATGTTTTTTATTTGTAATAAATACTTTTCTAAACGGTTATTAAATCTTAAACACTCTTATTAATCTATTTCAAATTAATATAAAATACATTTAAAATAAGACTTGAGCAAAAGGCTGTAATGTCCACCGGTTTCTGAATGAGTTGGCTTTATTACCGTATTGTGACGTATTTTTTGCCTTTCTAATAAAGGTGGAAACCTGTGGTGAGAAAGTTCGTCTTTGACATGCTCGTTAAAGTCTCTCGTGTGAGATTTTTATTGAATGAAACGAGTGACTGTTTTATACTGTTTGGTTTATTATGAAATGTATTTAAAACATATAGTTTGAGGTTATTTTGTACATGACTAGATCTAAAATGATTCCACCATTAATTCACTAAGCTACTACAGATGCCTTGTTATTATATCATTCAACTGATTAGACCCACTTCCATACTCGAATGGTATAACACCAAGACGTCACCCTCATAATAGAGTGGACTTTAGATTACGGGGATATCGGGTTTGGTACCTTGTTTAGAAAGAAAATTTCAATAATTTTAATAGTGAACGTGATATAATAGTATTAAGAAAATTATAATTCAGAAAACATTTTTGTGAAAATTATCTGTTGTTAAAATGTATTAAATACATTTATAAAAAATTTAGAAATATTAACATATTGAATTGTGATTTAACAGAATTATAAGAAGATTTAAGGATATATTAGGCATGATACAAGGGCTACATTACAGGTTTTATGAAGTTATAATATTATAAAATTGGGAAAACATTTTATTACGTTAAAAATAAAAGATCTAAAATGTATATAAATTACGTAACATCGATTTTGTAAAAAGTTATATGTTGTTTATGATCCCTTGTTCCTTGCACTTGGCAGCTAGGTTGTCTATTAATGTCAAACTTAGCTGCCATATGAAAGAAACAAGGGATCATAAATATCAAAAGAATATAATTCTTATGTTTTAAACATAGCTTTATTGCGTTTCTCTTTAACGTCAATTGTACAGCACCATCCAATTTTTTACTCATTAGCTATATTGTGTACAACATGCTCTTTTATATTATTTTTATTGATTAACCCATATAGTTTTTTACAAACTCAATGTAATTTTTATACTTTTTAGATATTATATTTTTAACGTGTCAAAATTTTTTCTAAATTTTATAATATCATTAATTCTTAACAACTGTAGGTTATCTCTTGTGTCATGCCTAAAACTTTCTTAAATCTTATTATATTTATAATATATAACACTTATAAATGTTAATTCTTTTCAATTTCGTACGCAAATTGACTTAATACATTTCAATTATATCCCCCTATATCTATTTATAAAATAATTTATTCTGAATTATATTTTTTTAAATATTATTTTGTACCTTAGTTAGATGTACTGGTGGTGGTTTATTAAATGGCTACACGCTTACACTCTAATTCCACGCAAATTCAGAGTGCACTTCCTTTAAATTCAACCTACCTCATATTTAACACGTAAGTGTAATTAGTACATATATGTGTACAGAAAGAGTTGTTAGTGAAAGAAGGTGACAGCAAACAAACTAATTAACATCTTGAAATAAATAGCTTTGATAACTAAAATGTTGTATTTATATGTATGTTACATTTCTGAATAATATGTATACTAAATAAAATACATTACCTGATAAAATAAATAATTCTCTTATCCCCCACTTCTTCTTTTAAATTGTATTTCCAATTTGCAAAAGTGTGTTGTATTTTTTAAGTACTTTTATTGGTTTACTGAGGTTTGAACAATTATTTCCCTCATTTTGTTATTGATAATCAATATATTTATTAATAATATGGGTAGCCCATTCCTTTGGTTTATTGGAAACAGACTTAGGTTGAAAGTAGTTTATTCGATTACAAATGGCGTAGAAAATAATTTAGTACTTTCAATAACATACCCTAGATATTCTAGTCTTAACCTATTATTTTAATATATTTTTAAACCTAAAAATTTGTATGTTTAAACTCCTAAGCCTAGTAGAGAAAGTATTCTAATTAAATAAAATTTAGGGTAATATATTATAGCTATAGTCATAGGAAAAGCCATTTATAAAATACAAATAAAAGTGGTTAAAATTGATAACATTTTACATTTTTATGAGTGTTATTTAATAGGTATTGATTAATCCATATCACACGTGACAGCTACATATCTTAGATCCGTGATCTTTTATAAGTATCAGGAAAGGTTCTTCCAATGAAATTAGAACTGTAGCTTATTTTTTATAATAATTTAATAACTTTAGTACAAGTGTTGTTTTATCACTATCAGATATTTAATACAGCTCAGAGCATGAAGCTATAACTCAGTCAGTATTCAACGGAGCTAAGAGTCTCAAGTTTGATTTCTGGCATGGCCAAAAAAAACTATAAATAGTTAAATTGGAGTTTACCTTTTCTTGGTTATGAACTTAAGTCTGGGAGGGGAGGGGGGGGGGCTGGATGTTGTGCCTGTTCAAGTTTTGAGCTAGTTTATCAGTCGTGCACTGATATAATCAGTTGGTTCAGAGAGTGCACGTTAGATTCCTCAAATGTATTTTTTGGAATGTCTAAGACCCAGTGTATATAAAAATTTCGTACCGGAGGACTATCAAAGAAAAGTTATGAGCACTAAGGGACAATCGGGGCCCTGGGAGAAAAAGGGAGTGTGGCCTGAATATAATATTTTGCAGGACAACAAAAGTGCCAAGCTATTTCATTTTAGGGAACACAAAAATTAATTCATTACATATCTATTATATTAAATGTAAAAAAGTTGTAAGAAATACCATATAAATACATTGAATTAGTAAGTAATTGTGGTTTGATTAATCTTAACATTTCATGCCTCATAATATTTTTATAAACAATTGTTTAAATTTGTTGACTCAAGGTTGGGTACAGTCTATCTTATGTGACTTGTATCTTATCTACCGAGGTAAGAAATAAAGAAGCGTAGGTGTGTCAAATGTTTGTATGATATATTATCAACGTTCTTCAATTCATTATTATTACTAAACTTCCTGGGAACCTATGGATCCCTTGATAGGCCACCATGGACCACCAGTAGTCTGAGGATCACACTTTGAGGAACACTATTCTAAGCAATCGGCGTCCGGAAGTTCCTATTTCAGAGATCTACGTGTTTCTGGACTTCCTTTTAAAGGTATCCTTCAGCTAAAGTTGTAATAAGATACATAAATACGTCATTAATACATGTCTTTTGATTTCGAGTAGGCAAGGATATTTATACATTTTATTGCTTGCCAATGAATTAAAAATAAATCTCTTACTAATGTGCATAGCACAGAATCATAAAAAGATGTATGTATATTTAAACAATTTTACTGTTCGAAATAAATATGATTGGTGAGTTCTACTCTCCAAGATTAGGATTTTTAAATAACATTATCTCTGGTTTTGTGTGTCGGTCTATTTTGTTTGAAGTTGTTCCTAACAGCAGTCCAACTCTTTAAGATCACCTGTCTGCCACGCATCAATCACTTTGATGGCTACTACTGAGTTATCCTCATCTATTTCAAGTCTAAACATGACACTCACGCGCATTTTCTCTTCGTATTATCCATCTTGATGATGTTTCATTGTGTGTGCAAAGCTACTATTCTATATTGAATTAATATTTTTGTGAAGCTTAATTTGTCGAGTGGAATAAACAAATAATTATCTTAAACAACTACATTTTCATCCAGTTTCTTAATAAATACAAAATATTGTTTTTCTTATTTGAGATTATAGAAAAATATCTCTATAAATCTAAATCATAAACGGGTTTTAATATTATGGCATGTATAATTTTTAATCCCAAAATAATTATTCTTTTAAGAAGAGTACAGTCCTCTTCGGTGTCCGTATGGATTAAGGCGTTACTCTCGCAATCGACTAGACTGCAGTTGACAAGGATATCGGGGTTAGATCCCGGTTGGGTGTACCGTAAGATGGTTTTTCCTAAATGGTTTCTCACTCTCTTTATCTCCAGTCTCCACGCAAGTACGGGAAAACTTTCTATAAATTCAAGCTTCCTCATTTATAGCCCATTAACATAATTAGTGCATAAACAAATAACCCGAATGGGTAGTTAGACGCGATGCTAAAATAATGTTTACAAGTTGGATTAGTTGGCTTTCCTGAAAACTAGCAAACTTAGCTTGTACGCTTCCACTATGGCATAGCTCATGATACATAGTGTAACCTATCAAGTGGTACTGCTACCTTTTAGAGTAATCAAAGTGTGCAGTATGGTTTTATCTTACCATACAAGCTTTTTGAATACTTACTCTAGTAGGGTTAAAGATGAGAAAGTAGAATTTTAAAATAAATGTACCAACATTTGCCTTAAACCTGCTTTGGTGCCGTACAGAGAGATCGGGGTTCAAATCCCTATCGGGGGGACTCAGAGTGATTTCCCTAAATGGTTTTACATCCTTCCGACACTTCCTCTAGACTAAACCTTTATAATCCATAACTCATGATCGTAGTTAGCACATATTCTTATTGCCTAATCAAGTAGTAGGACGTAGTGGTAAATAAAAAAATATCGTGAATGGCAATTAAATAACCATTTAGGCAAAAAAAAACTTCCGCACCCCTATCTAAGATTTGAACACTAACCTCCCTGTCACTGACAAACCGGACTATATAGGGATGAAAACTAAATACTAACAAACATTAAAAACTTTAAATCATATTTTATCAAATATTTATTTTTAATGAAAATTAAATCTAATTCATTTTTGTAAAATTAACTCATCCAAGAATTATATATGATCAGGCTCAACTTATATTATATGATTTATACAGCAGCTTAGGAGCTGAAAATTCGAAGGTTCTAATTTGCATGAATATGCATAGCATGACCAGTAGTACAGGTGACTTTTAAACCTAAAATAATATGTGTACATCCCATATATCATAGGAGTGGTGGTGTCAGCTAGCAGATATACTCTCATATATCCATTCGCCAAACTAAATGATCTGCAAGAACATTTATGTGGATTTGATGTCACTTTTGAAAGTCAAAACCTTTAGTAAAAACACTTTGTTTTTATTTTAACTGTTTTTACATCATATGCTGGCTGTCAGTTATTAACACTCCCATGACGAATTTACTCTAGTTGTAATATTGAATGAATGGTTACCGGAAAAGCAAGGACGCCACTATTTGGACGTACCTAGATCAAAATGTGGGTGGAGTCCACATTGTTGATGGTAAAACTTCCATGGACTGCATTTAGTTACAAATGTTGGGTCATCACACATCTTAACATACCACAAAGTGGACACATGTTTCACACATGACTCGAAGACTAGTGAATCATGTTTCTCAGCTTTTCATTTTCACATTAACACCCTTACACTGCTTTTATAATATTTTTGTTTATAATTACAGAGGTGATAATGAAAGCGATTACTCAAGGCATACTATTTTTTGCACCACGAAATAACAATCTCTCGAACAATCAGAATTTATAGGCCTTTAATAAAAGAGTATATATTTATAGAGGGAATATATCAAAATTTGTATATTAAGGAAAAATTAACTCACTGGAGACAGCCAGAATTCGAGACCCAACCCCTTTGTCACAAACAAGCTATACCAGTCGAGACTGACGCTTTATTCAGTGTAAATGTTATGTTAAAGTCCAAAGACTATTCAGTACATGAAATTACCGGCCACTTCTAACACTGGCAACCAAAATAAACCAAAGAATGAAATATATAATAATTTACCATCATTTCGGGTTGGCAGGCCCGTTTTGGATATGTCCATATAAAACTGGACAAAGCACGAAATTTATGATAATTTACTATCTAAATTTTCAGTGCCTCTTCACGCATATGATAATGATTATGAGTAGAAGGTTGATTAACTTTTAAAATACCCAGAGGTTAGGTTAGATTAGGTTAGGTTAGGATCGGAGGTTGTTGTGTCATACTATTCAGCACTTCAGGCACTAGCCAGGATGTCGTGGTCAATTAGGATTTTGGCTGCCCAGAACGCGAATTTAAGTTTTCTCCCATCAATATTTCGTGATTTGACAGGCCTAGCTGGCCAATGTGCAAAGAGTCCAGCTGATTTGAGAATTGGCTGGTTTTGGGCTTTGACCATAACATAGCCACCAGTGTAGATTGCTTCTTTAAAAAAATCAAAAGAGAAAATCTTCATCATTTATTTCTGAATGGAAATATATAGTATTATATACATACATACGTACATATTACACATACATACGTATATACATCATACATACATACATACATAATACATACATACATACATACATACTACATACATACCTACATACATCTTC
>JBCFYV010000024.1:15445448-15465670 GCA_039000515.1 Timema cristinae | reverse complement strand
ATATATGTACTATTATTATACTACTATAAAGCTACACGACTGACTGACCCACTTTTATATGAGCTAAAAACTTGAAATTTGGCAAACTTACAGCTTCTATTCTGTAGCCGACGGTAGAATTCCAAAAAGTTATAAAAACGATTTAACACAGAAAAAAATTCAAAATGTCGGAGCAACTTAAAAGTTGGTGTGGACCTTTCTTTGGATGTAGCTTGTAGCTAAACGGTAAGACCTATCAAAAAACGGCTCTGGAATTACATTAGTTTACATCCACTTGCAAATAAAACGCACGGGGGGCTATGAGGCGTAGCACCCAAGATATATATATCAGCACCGCGTCTTTCTACCCATTAGGGTTGTACGCATATTTAATTACACTAATGTGTTAGGGAAGATAAAAGTTGAATTTAAAGTAAGTGTGCTCACATTTGCGTGGAGGAAGAGTGAAAAACAATTTTTTAACAAGCCATCCCAAGTAAACCCGACAGGAATACGCACCCCAATCTTCCCGTCACCAGCAGTCCAGTATATTGTGAGAGAGGCTATTAAAGAATATTAATAGTCTCTTAAGTGATCGTAGTTGTTTTACTTCCTCTGGTTCAAATCCTGGTCAAGAGGAGGTATACTGAATAAGCCACCTAAAAGTCCATTAGAAAATTTGCGAGATGCGTTTCAGACATCCAGAAATAACGAGTCATTGATTTTAAGAATTGGCTTGTTAATTTTAAATATGGTTCACGCTAAAATGGAGGTAAAAGATTCCCTTAGAATAAAGACATTTGATTTTATGATATACATTTTTTTTTTATAATTTAATGAAAAGTTGAAATTATCCTAACATCAAAAGCGTTTCATGAGAAATATCACACTTCTGAGAACAAAGTTAATGGTTCCAAACAATGATCTAAACTTCTTCAAACTAATAAAGTAAACGTTTAATTTACTCACGGGTGACCTGGTGGTCTAGGGGTAAGGTGTCAGACATCTGTGCTGGCGGCCGGGGTTCAATCCTCGGTCCCGGCACAGATTTATCTGATTACCAAACCCTTCCTTCACCTCTGACAAGACATCTTGTGAATGTGGGGAATGCCAGGCCTCCACCGTGGTTCGGATTCCACGTTAAACTGTAGGTCCTTCATTTCATCTCACAATCACCCTACCATTACACATTAGCGTAAGTGCGTATAGCCCAAATGGGTAGTAAGACGCGGTGCTAATAATAATAATTTACTCACCAAGGAAAATTTTAAGATAATAACTAAGAACAGGTATTGGTTTTAAAAGCTCAGAACTGCCATTTCCATAGTAAATAACGTAGTGTGAGAGTATTTTCCTTCAAGTAGGGGCTGCCCTTAATTCCTACAGAATTGTTTTCTCTAGGTATAATTCCGTAAGGATTTAATGTTCAGTTGTAAATTGTGGGAATTGGAAAAGTCGTTGAATGTTGAGAAATGGCTCATTTATAAAATAAAAGTTTTCCTGTATCTTTCATTCAATGCCTAAAATTCTCCTCTAAGTTCACTCCTGTAGAAAACATGTTGTCAGGGCCAAGCCATTGACGAGTAAACCCTTAAAGATATAATAGTTTGAGGCCTCATTCTACAGAATATTCCTGGTTTAAATGGCTGAACTTTGGGAAGTGATAAGGGATCAAAAAACGAAATCAAAACGTATTTTGGAGATTTTCTAGATTTCTCTTTCCTTCCATGGAAACAACAAAAAAACTAGATAAAAACAAAATAGGCAGTTATTAAATAAAATATTTTATTTATTTATTTAGTTAAAGTTGATGGCCTCTAGCCCGGAGACAAGCATTTCACCTATCAATGACAGAACGAGTGGCTGGCCGACATTGTGTAACTGTTGTTTATTCTCACACTTGTGTTATCTTTTGTCCCGTAATGATTCAAGGTCATTAACAGGCACTTAATACACTTTTTGCTTGAGAGCTACCCATACAAAAATATCTAATGGCATTAAATCAGGTGAACGTGGAGGCCAAGCCACAGGTCCAACATGACGACGCCATCTTCCAGGAAAATTAATATTAAGCCATTGTCGATAATATCCGCAGAAAAGCGTGTTTTTATATAGTTTTTTGCTGGAAGCTAAAACGAACAAATCTACAAAAGCCATTCAATTCAGGAACACTCTGTATATAACTTCTACCAGTGAAAAGTTTTGAATATATTTTATGCGATAGTCTTCCTTCATCGCTGCAACGGTCTCTAGTACACCTTTATACATACTGGAGAAACTGGCCAACTCTTGTTAATTGATGGAAACGTGGACAAAGGCGTCATTCTTGCCTTCTCTTGCTTACCTATGTTGGATAGGTGAGGGTTCAAATCCTGATTGGGTGTACTGAAGTGTTATTTTTTCCTAAATTAATTTCTACTCTCTCTTACTATGTAAATGCTGGTACACTTCTAAATTCTACCTTCCTTATCCATGCTCTATTAGTAAATAATCTTATTTTTGGTAATACAAATATATGAATTAGCTTTTAAAAAAACTGGCTTTGCTTATAAAGTCAGTAAATAAAATATTTAATTTTTGTTGAGTATTATAATAAGTCAACGTTTATTTTTAATCCTATAGTGCAACAAATAGAAAATTATGAGTAATTTTTAAATACCTAGAAAACCAAATATTAACTTTAAAAATATCCTATTTCCTAGTAATTGTTTCTTTTTCTTATTTGGTTACAATATGGCCGTTATAATATCCAATTCAAAAATATACATTTGACAATTCTCTTTGGTTGGGGATATAAAGTTATTAATCTGAGAGAACTTTGTTTTTGTTATTGGATTGCTATAGTTAAATATCACTTATCAACATAATTGAAAATAATTCGTATTTTAAAGGCCAAGAAGACAACTTTGCGAGACTAATTCGATTTATTTCGTGCAGGTATTCTAAGTCCGAAAATGATACAGTGAGTTTTTGAATACATTCTTAGAGCCATTTTGATAATCTATGTAAAAGTATATAAAAATAAGTCTCATGAAATCTCTATCTTTTTACCTATTAGTGTAAATATGTGTATGGGTAGTCAAGATGCGATAAACAAAAATCAAAACAAATGATATGGTGCACTGGCTTTCTCTCGTTTTTATCTTAAAATAGATAACTACTCAAAGCCCGTAAGATTTATGAAACTAACGAGATAATAGTTCTATACATTGTTGTAGAAACATTACACCAAAGATCATAAATGAAATAATATACATTGTTACTTACTCTACGGCATTAGAAACTAGCAACACTGCTACACAAAAATTGAGCAAAGAGAAACATCTTTGTCCACCAAAGAACATAAGAATCAAATTCGTTTTCATAGAGCTTAATTAAAAAGTATAAATTATATATTTGCTTATAGGTCATAAATAATGGGTTTTATATAAATATATTTCAAATAAAAGAATGTTACCAATAAAACAACATTACAATGATAAGTTTATTACGTATCTCAAATAGTTGTTAAGAACTGATGAAAATTGGAAGATTTCCCTGATGTAAGCTTTCCTCAAAGTCATTTTCATGAAAAAAATGAGAATTTCAATCGTTTTCATTATTCTAATCAATGTCTGTAAATAAAATTTAATCAAAATCGTTAAAGTGAATTTCAAGAAAATCGATTATTTGTTCTCATTCTCCATTCAGTAAATTACCTTTAAATTTAAGGTTGGATATCTAATTTGTAAACCACTCGGGAGGACTTTATGAAAACCCTGGATATCAAGTTTTAACCCAATCGGTAAAATAGTTTTTATACACAGACAAACAGACAGACAGAAGGCATTGCGAAAACCATTTATTTGTTTCAGGGAGTCATGAAACTTCGACATTTATCAAAATCACAAGCTCAAGTTTTTTGACGATCACAATACTTTCACTCTGAGGTGTTGAGATAAAGTTAAAATTACTTTCAATCACAGCCATTAGATAAAATATCAGTGAAGAAAAAATATATGTTTCTACATAAACAAATTGAAAACTTGAACCAAATATAGCATCCATCTTCATATTTAAAATACCAAAATGGTGTATTTTTAAACTACAAAATTATTCCATTAAATTACTCAACATCTTGTCAGATGAGGTTGCAAGATTATATAAACACGAAACATGAATTCACACCAAACACGAACCCATTGTAACCACATAAGAATCGTTACCTGCTCAGCTCGAAGAATAATAATAATGGAATACATTTAAATTGCTCGCCCTTGCCATTCGTGCTATCCAAATCACTTTTAATTGGGCGAAAATGGTTGTTTGCATTACTTAAGAGTTCTCGTAATGTTTGGTTCTCAGGCGGTATGTTAGGCACGCGAGGTTATGCCTAGAGATTCACGTATAGTCCATTGCTAGATGATCCGTTTGATCAACTTTAAAACAGATAATCACACTTTTATTTTATTACTGCTAGCTGGTTACGAGGTTTAAGGGGGGTGGGAGGTAGTAGGGGCCACGTTCGTCGATAATCTAAAGCAGAATTGAAATGTGGTCACTCGATCACTCAATGAGCACTAAGCCACTAAGCCACGCTTCACTATAAAATCGGAATGGAAGAACCAATCAGATTTCAAAAACAATTGACTCTATAAGTGCACATTAGCGTTAAACTCAACACGTGCATGCATTTACAAAACAAGATATAAGATAATAACTGCATCCTTCGTAAAATATTTGAAAAAAAACTTTTTGTTTTCCTTATGCAGCATGTTTTATTACCCAATCGAGCGCTTATGTACCAAAATTAGTACATTTTGTAATTATTACCAGCCTAATTACTGCGCTAATGGTTTTTGGGATGAGGAATATTATATTCAGGTCTATTCCACTGTTATTCTCCCATATGCTAGTTAATACCTTGAAAGTGCTACCGTACTACATCCCTCAAGTAAGATTAAAAAAAAAAATATGAATTGAAATTTCCATTTGCACAGTGGTATCAGTTTCATATTTTTGAAAATGAATGAATAAAAATAATCCAACAATATCTCACCACGATGGTCACGTAGTTTAGTGTGTCAATTTCGCTCAAACTGGATTGGTGTTTACTGGAGGGTGAGGTTATAATATTGACCGGGTGTACTCAGGGTTTTTATTGCCTTAAGAGCTGTCACTGTGGTTTTCCCATCCTCTCTTCCCACTAGTACGGGTGCATATCCATTAAGCAAACCTCCCTATCCCACTTATATCTTAGAATAAGTCATTAATAGCCTAAATATATATATATATATAATATTAGAACAACTACAAATAATTATTATTACAAACACTGGCGTGCATAGATATTTTTACTTAAGGGGTCACTGGGATCTCATCAACAAGCTTCCTTCCTTTTTCTGGTTTTACGGCGGACAGCTTATATTAATATTTTATGAATTATTTGCTAACCTATTATATATATATATATATATATATATATATATATATATATATATTATGAATTATCCCCTCACCTATTAATATATATACATATTTTATGAATTATCCCCTCACCTATTAAATAAATAAATATATTCATATTTTATGAATTATCCCCTCACCTATTAATATATATATATATATGTATATATATATTTTCATATTTTATGAATCATCCCCTCACGACATATAGATGAAATCTCAGACTCACTCCTTGATTGACTCATCACTGCATCTCCCCAACCCCTTGACCTGAACATTTTTAAATTCATCAAGTCGTAGGTATTTTATAGAAAAGGTCTTACGAAACTAAACCGCTAAAAGGGTAAAACTAGTTGAGAAACATTTTCAAAGATATAACCTTATCTTTTAAACCTCTTATGCTGTAATGATGAAACTTATCAGGGATGTTCTTTTAGATAACAGGCCAGAGATATTTTTAAAAAAAATCATCTAATTAGGGAGTAAAGAAGAAAGGGGAACGATTTTCCGTCTAACTTCCTAAGGCCTCTCGATTAAGTCTCCAAGTAAAATTAATAAATTACCTGACATTTATTTATAAAAATTGTTCGTGAGGGAGACTCAATTAATAAACATTATTGAAACAAGTATCACGATGAAATTTCAATCAGCTATTGCAAAAGTGCTTAATAAGTGTAGAGATATTTTATTAATAAATGTAAATCAATTCCTTATTATGTGTATATATATATATATATATATTAGCTAACGTATATCAGTGCTTCATATCTATTAATGAGTGTAAATTAGTACCAGTACTTAATAATATATTCAGTACTCGGAATGGGATATTTTAACAACCAGAACGGTAACAACTAACAACTAACAACCAAAAACCAATCATTCCTTCATCTATTTTACAGCATGAAACTATTACGATGGTAGAACCTATTGCATTGTCTATATACACTTCAATAAGTTGCATGCTAAGTCATGCCAGTTTAGTTAAATTTAATTAAAATGAATATCATATT
This sequence comes from Timema cristinae, assembly GCA_039000515.1. NCBI lineage: Eukaryota > Metazoa > Arthropoda > Insecta > Phasmatodea > Timematidae > Timema > Timema cristinae. The sequence goes on along the minus strand of JBCFYV010000024.1, from coordinate 15,459,233 downwards.
GCAGTTAACGATACTAATCCAATTCATTGTTTATTACAATTAATTAATATTAATTTATATTGAAACAAAAAATATCCTGTTACAGTAAAACGATATAAAATATGTAACCATGTTATCCCATGTCTTGTGGTTTCGAGGGAGGTAGCTGGTTTTACTGGAACTGCAGCTTCCGACTGGCCTTTGTGATTAGGTACCGGTCTCGTGGGTCTTGTGGGTGGGGGTAAGGGAGAGAGATGGGGGAGAAAACGTAGGCGGGTTGGGGGGTGGCTAGGGGATGTAAATGATAGCCCTCAGGGGTTAAAGGGGAAATTGGAGTAGGGGGGAGTCGGGTGGTCGGTGAGAGGGGAAGACGAGGGGAGGCCTGAGATGACTCGGCGGCAGGGATGCTGGGAGATGTGGGCGCAGTGTGTGGGTGTTCGGGGGTCTGGTGGTTGTAGACGGGAACGTAGAGAATGGGTCCACGAGTTGAGTACTGTTTGGTCGGTGCTGTTTTCTCCAGGGTCTTCCGTCGGTGGGCTTTGCCGGCGCGGCGAGTGTAGACCATCCCGTGATGACGAGGACAAGTGGATGGGGAAGGGTGGAGAGGTAGGATAGAGTCCCGGCAACGTAAAGTCGCGGTGGGAGGTAGGATAGCGTCCCGGCAACGTTAAGTCGCGGTGGGAGGTAGGGTAGCGTCCCGGCAACGTAAAGTCGCGGTGGGAGGTAGGGTAGAGTCCCGGCAACGTAAAGTCGCGGTGGGAGGTAGGGTAGATTCCCGGCAACGTAAAGTCGCGGTGGGAGGTAGGGTAGATTGCGGTGGAATGAGAATAGCGATGACACTTGCTGCAAACGACGATTTATTGGCTCTTTCGTATGAGTGTGGTTCCCCAAGGTTGGCTCACCACTGCATCTGCTCCAGAAATCACCGTGTTATATACCCTCCACTGCTGCCTGGCCTGGTCCAATCAGAGAAGAGGGAGCTTCCCATTGGTTCGGGAAAACGAAAGTGCTATTGGCCGCCAAGCGAGCCAATAGGAAGAAGGGAGTTGATTATAGAGGTAAGAGCGTCACGGACGGCTCAGACAACATGGACTGTGGGCCGGACCGGCAGTAGGGAGGGAAGGTGAAGCGGCCGGTGCAAGTGCGAAGGAAAGAAGGCTGCCTGAACAGAGAGGCACATCAATCCCCCACACTGGCTTGCGCACTTGCACACGGGTGACCTCTGGTCTACATAAATTTTTACATCAACAAATTATTTACATCTTACATATATCTTAGGGCTAATTTAATACTAATTTTAACATTGATTAGATTCAATAGTTCTGATGGACACAGAGAGAGAAAAAAAAAGAAAACGTAAATATATGACAAATAAATAATAATAACGAAAATACACTACGGCCCTTTTTAGGGCCAAAACTATACAGTAAATAAGACTGCCCTTCTTAGCGTTACCAGTAACAAAATCAACACACAATCTGCCCTTTTTAGGGCCAATAAAATATGGCAAAAACGGCCCTTTATAGGGCCAACAAAAAAAAATCAACACATAATCTGCCCTTTTCAGGGCCAAACAAATACAGTAAATAAGACGGCCCTTTCTAGGGCCAACAAGTTATCGCACATAATCAGCCCTTTTTAGGGCCACACTTTGACAGTGTTTACTGAGTGGGGTAGCCACAGTGGGTGTGATTTTCACCACGCACCGTGATGTTGGCGTCACGCACTTGGTTGTGGAACTACGCACCATTATGTTCACGTCACGCACTTGGTTGTGTAACCACGCACCATTATGTTCACGTCACGCACTGGGTTGAGGGACCACGCCCTGTGTTGGCGCACCCACGCATCGTTTTACGCATCCCGCATTGGTTGTTGTGACCACGCACTGTGTCACGCACGGCGCTTGAGTAGCCGTGTACCCGGGTCTTTGGCCTCACCCTGTCTTGGGAGGGATTGGAGGTCGTCGAGGTCGCAGTCTGGTACTCCATCCAGAACTATTTGGTAGGGGAGGGTCCAGTCCTTTTGTTCCCTCGGTGTTATTGGGTGCGGGGTCCATGGTTGTGAGTAGTTTGGGTAGCTGCGGTTTCCCGGTGTTTTCACCAGGGGGTGCAGGACGTAGTTGTCCCCTGTGTATTTTCTTGGATCGACCATTTGGGTAGGTAACCCAGTAGACCCCTCCTCTTCGTTTGCTCACCGGGTAGGGTCCTTCCCATTTGGGGGCAAAGCCGGCGTAGTAGGCTTCTGTTGCATTAGAGAGTGGTTGGGTTCGAACTAGCACCAGATCACCGTTCTGGAAGGGTTTGGCGGGCCGTGCTGGAGGTTGGGTGTATCGTTGTTGGTAATTTGCTTGATTTACTCGCGCCCGTTCTTCTCTTTGGGTGGATCCTTGGCTGGGGTTCTCGTTGTCTTCCTGCTCTCGTACTGGGGTTTCAAATCTCCACTCCCCGGGCCTGTATAGCGTTCGGCCAAGTAGTAGTTCACTCGGAGACATTCCGGTGGCCCCATTCTTGCGGCATCGTAGATTGAAGGCGATCATAGGCAGGAAGGTATCCCATTCTCGATGATTCTCCGAGATTTGGAGTCGGATTCCCTTCTTTAGTTCCTGGTTCCTTCTTTCCGTGGGGTTGGCTTGGGGGTGGTAGATTGGGGTTGTCCAGGCTTCGACATCCCACTTTTGACAGGCGTTCGCCCAAGCTCGGCTAATGAACTGTGGACCATTGTCGGACAGGAGATGTTTTGGATATCCCCATCGTGGGAAGAATTGTTGTTCCATCGTCTGGATTATCTGTCTGACCTCTGTTGACGCGAGTGGAAATACTTCTACCCATCTTGAGAAGAGATCCGTAATCACTAGGATGAACTTCTTTCCTCTGCGACTTCGGGGTATGGCCCCATGAGGTCTAAGGCTACCACTTTCCAGGGGCGTTGTGGTTGACGGGGTCTTAGAGGCTCTCTCCCTTGATACCCCCCGGTCTTACGACAGGCACAGAGTATGCAGTTACGAACGTAGTTGCTGACTTCCGTTCGGAGGCCTTTCCAGGTGTAGCCTCGCTGAATGGCTCGTGTCGTCTCGTCTTATCCCGGGTGCCCTGCGTGAGGGTGGTCGTGGTATGTCCAAATAACCTGTTGTCGGATTTGAACTGGAACAATGAGTTTCCATGGTCCTTCCCTTTCTTCGCGTCTCCAGATATTGTCTCCCTTGACATAGTGCTCATCCCAGAACCGAGCGTCGGTTGTTTTGGTGGGTGGTCGAGTTTGGGTATCCAGAGCCTTCCAACGGTTAACTTGAGTTTGGATCTCTGTATCCTGTCTTTGTTCCGTCTTGACTAGCTCATGTAGAGGTGCATCTTGGTTCTGTAGGACTAGTAGTGCATCGGGTTCGGGTGGTGCTAGTCCTGTGACCGAGGGCGGGGTCATCCGGTCCCAGTCTTGAGTCTCTGAACTGGTGTTCTCGCTGTCGGGTTGGCGTGATAACGCGTCAGGTAGATCGTTCTGTTTTCCCGGGCAGTGTTCCAGGGAAAATTGAAACTCTTGGAGCAAGAGTGCCCATCTCGTCAGCTTGGTCCGTTGGTCTTTCATCGTGTTCAGCCAGGTGAGAGCTCGGTTATCCGTGCGTAGTATGAAAGGTTTATCTTCCAGGTAATGTCTATACCTCTTGATGGCCCAGACGATAGCGAGGCACTCCTGCTCGTTGCTATGGTACCGTTGCTCTGTAGGGGTTAGCTTCGCGCTGGTATGGCTGATGATTCGTTTGCCCGCATCATCTTCTTGGTACAGTACTGCCCCTAGTCCAATCCCGCTAGCGTCAGTTTGTAGGGTAAAGGTTCGTGATGGATCGGGACGACTTAAGGGTGGTAGGTCTCTGAAGGCTTCTTTGAGTGTGTGTAGAGCGGTTTCTGTTTGGGAGTTCCACATCCACCGGGATTTGGTTCTTAGAAGTTCGGTGAGAGGTGCTGTTAGTTCCGCCATTTGGGGCACGAATTCTCGTAACCAGTTGCAGAGGCCCAGTAGTTGTCGGAGCTGTTTACGGTTTCTTGGTGTTGGGGCTTCCGTGATTGCTTTGATCGTCTGTGGTTGTGGGGCGTTTCCTTGGCTAGAAACGATATGGCCAAGGTATTCCAACTCAGTCTTGCCGAACTGGCATTTTTCCAGATTGCAGGTCAGTTGGTGGAGCTCAAATCTTTCTAAAACCTTGCTCAAGTGGTTGAGGTGCTCATCCCATGTCTTTGAGTAGATTATCACGTCGTCAAGGTAGGCGAGACAGAACTGGCCGGTGTACCCTGCTAACACTTCTTGACTCATCAGTCGCTGAAAAGTACTCGGGGCTCCCTTTAATCCGAAAGGCATAACTGTAAATTGCAAGGTTTCTCCGTTGGGCGTGGTGAAAGCAGTCAGGGGTTTGGAATCGGGGTGTAAGGGAATCTGCCAGTACCCTGATTTCATATCGAGGGTGGTAAATATTTCTGCGTCTCCCAAATCTCGAAGAGTGTCATGTACGTTGACAGCGGGGGAGTGACATCGATAGTGGCGGTGTTCAGTTGTCGGAAATCAATGCAGAAACGGGGAGTTTTGTCCTTTTTTTCCACAATTACAATGGGTGAATTGTATTCAGAGTTTCCGGGTTCTATTATCCCCTGGGCTTTCATCTCCTGAACCTGGTCTTCAATTAGCGCGTTTTTCGCAGGGGAATAGCGGTAAGGCCGTACCATAATCCGTTGGTTGTCCTTGAGTCGAATTTGATGGTTGATGCTGCGTGTTCTTCGCAGAGGTCCCTGAGTGTTGAAAACGGCTCGGTGTTGGTCTAGTAGTCTAAGGAGTTGTTCTTGACGTTCTATTGGGGCGTGTTGTCTGATCTTGTCTTGAGGAACCGGCGGGGGATCCTCATTGAGTCTTGGCATCCAGTATAGAGTATGACGCCCCTGGTTTCCAAAAAGCACTCGGCTGTTCTCGTAGTCCAGGATTACCTTCTGTTCTGTGAACCATGGTTGTCCCAGAATAAGTGGTTCTCGGAGTTCATCGGACACCAGGAACGTGACGTTGGCTTCTAGGGTTTGCATGGTTAGCGGTAAAGTTATCTGGCCTCGGATGGTAAGGTCACTCCCAACCTTGGCCAGGTGGATTGGTGTGGGGAAAGGAAGTAAGTTCTTCAGGTTTGTAGGGGTGAGTTGTTGGTATTGGATGAAATTAGCAGTAGCTCCGGTATCTAATAGGGCTAGTAGGGGACCGTGAGGAGTTTCGCACATAACTCTTGGGAGTGGTTGGGATGTTGAGGGATTGACGCTGTTTATTACTGGTGGCGGCCCTGGTTCCTGTCTCCCAGAGGCGGGGCCCTGTTGTCCTCTGGCTTGGCGTTTCCCGATCTGTCTTTCTCTGGGTAGCGTTGATTTAGCACTGGGCAGTCCCGGTGAAAGTGGTACCCTGGGCAGTGGTAACATTTTGGAGGTCGTGGGTCAGCTGCAGTTGTTGGGGTCTTGATGGAGCGTGTCGTCCCTGTTGCCGGATTTTTAGCCAGGTCACGTTCCACAGATACAGCCCTAGTTATAAGTTCTTCTAATTCTTGAGGGTGTGGGGCTCGCAGAAAAGGTCTTAGTCCTGGTCGGACCAATTCAATTAACAGTGGTATTATCTCTGATGATGGCGTTGTGGGGGACAAGCGTTGATGCAATCGTACCTTGTGTCGAAGGAATATCTCGACGGGTTCAGACTGGGCCTGTTCCTTTCCGTATAGCTCTGCGTGGAGAGAGGCTATGGTGGTTGTACTGGCGAAGTGGTGCGTTAGTCGTTGCTTGAACTCTTCCCAAGTCGTTATATATTCGCCATATAGCTTCCACCACTGAGCGGCGGTGTCTTTAAGCTGCCGTTGGGTGGTAGGTACCCATTCTAGCGGGTCTACTCGAGCGGTCCTGAGCTGAACCTCACAGCGTTGGGTAAAAGTAGTAGGGTCTTCATGCCCTCGACCGTGAAAGTCTGGTAGAGTTGGTAGGTGGTAAGAGCTTGAGCACTGGCGTTGGTAGGTGGCAGTCAGGTGCGGCTGGTATGGTGGTGCGCTGGCAGTTGATGAGGTGGACCGTTGGCACGGCGGACATCGGAAGAATAGGCCCCTGAGGTCTCTAGGCTCATTTTTCCAGCCCAGGCACTGGTAGTGGTAGTATTGTCTACAGTCCTCACAGACAACCTCTCGGCCATCTTCTCCAGTACAGGTTAACCCTGGGCAATACCGTACTTCCACTGGTGCTTCGGTGCAGGTGGTGCACCGGTAGGCTGGTTCATTGATGTCACGTGGCTCGTCTGCCCAGCCAATGCAAAGGTTGTGGTAGGGCTTTTGGCAGTTTGTGCAGGTTACATAATGTCGGTCCCCTCCTGGGGTACACGATGGGTTGTTACACTTTTGACTTCTAGTCATAACCATCTTGTCTACTTTGGTGAGGTAGTCTTCTTTGGTGAGGTAGTCTTCTTGGGTGAGGTAGTCTTCTTTGGTGAGGTAGTCTTCTTTGGTGAGGTAGTCTTTTTTTTTGGTGAGGTAGTCTTCTTTGGTGAGGTAGTCTTCTTTGGTGAGGTAGTCTTCTTTGGTGAGGTAGTTTTCTTTGGTGAGGTAGTTTGGGCGCCACCGGGTTTTGTTCACTCCCGGAAGTGTTGTGTGGTGTTCTGGGGTCGTGTAGTCGGTCCGTTGGACATCCGTCCCGTGTCTTGAGTTGCCCCACGTTTAGGCGCCAGAACTGTTATCCCATGTCTTGTGGTTTCGAGGGAGGTAGCTGGTTTTACTGGAACTGCAGCTTCCGACTGGCCTTTGTGATTAGGTACCGGTCTCGTGGGTCTTGTGGGTGGGGTAAGGAGAGAGATGGGGGAGAAAACGTAGGCGGGTTGGGGGGTGGCTAGGGGATGTAAATGATAGCCCTCAGGGGTTAAAGGGGAAATTGGAGTAGGGGGGAGTCGGGTGGTCGGTGAGAGGGGAAGACGAGGGGAGGCCTGAGATGACTCGGCGGCAGGGATGCTGGGAGATGTGGGCGCAGTGTGTGGGTGTTCGGGGGTCTGGTGGTTGTAGACGGGAACGTAGAGAATGGGTCCACGAGTTGAGTACTGTTTGGTCGGTGCTGTTTTCTCCAGGGTCTTCCGTCGGTGGGCTTTGCCGGCGCGGCGAGTGTAGACCATCCCGTGATGACGAGGACAAGTGGATGGGGAAGGGTGGAGAGGTAGGATAGAGTCCCGGCAACGTAAAGTCGCGGTGGGAGGTAGGATAGCGTCCCGGCAACGTTAAGTCGCGGTGGGAGGTAGGGTAGCGTCCCGGCAACGTAAAGTCGCGGTGGGAGGTAGGGTAGAGTCCCGGCAACGTAAAGTCGCGGTGGGAGGTAGGGTAGATTCCCGGCAACGTAAAGTCGCGGTGGGAGGTAGGGTAGATTGCGGTGGAATGAGAATAGCGATGACACTTGCTGCAAACGACGATTTATTGGCTCTTTCGTATGAGTGTGGTTCCCCAAGGTTGGCTCACCACTGCATCTGCTCCAGAAATCACCGTGTTATATACCCTCCACTGCTGCCTGGCCTGGTCCAATCAGAGAAGAGGGAGCTTCCCATTGGTTCGGGAAAACGAAAGTGCTATTGGCCGCCAAGCGAGCCAATAGGAAGAAGGGAGTTGATTATAGAGGTAAGAGCGTCACGGACGGCTCAGACAACATGGACTGTGGGCCGGACCGGCAGTAGGGAGGGAAGGTGAAGCGGCCGGTGCAAGTGCGAAGGAAAGAAGGCTGCCTGAACAGAGAGGCACATCAACCATTTAAGTAGGCACTAATCTAAAGCCATTTAATATTCATTATTAATTAAAATAATCCATAATCAAATTCAAAACTAATTATTTTCAGTATAAGAATTAATAAATACATCTGATAGCTCGTGATCCTAATAAAAAATCATACATTTGTAACCGATGATTCCAGCATTTCCATCACAGACTCTGCCTTAAAATATGAGTGAATAATTACCCTGGGCACGGGATGATTCTTGGATAGCTCAGTGGTAAGAGCAGTGGCGTGCTAAGCCAATGGTCCCGGTTTCAATTCCCGTGTCAAGGTGTCATTTTTCAATTTTCAGAAATAGAACAGAAATACCCCCATGCGGCCTAACGTGTTTATTAGTTTGGCTAAAATCAATTTTAGTGTAAAATTTTCACAGGATATTCTTTGTTTACTTTAGGGTTGCAAGAATACATTGCATTATTCAATTGTGGTATAGCTTATATGTTATCATATAAGTGTAATTTGTTTGTAGTTTGTCAAGGTAAAATTGCTAACTTTCAATATGATGATGATTGTAATGATGAGAATAATAATAATAATAATAATAATAATAATAATAATAATAATAATAATAATAATAATAATAATAGCTTGTCAGGCTACATCAACCTGTAGTTCAGTTTGCGAAAAGTTTAGTTAGTATCAATGTAATCTTACCCAGGGGACGACCTAGTGTACTAACCGTTCATCATATTCGTGGAGGCTCTTTCCATGTCCCGATGAGATTAAATGATGATGATAGTGAATACGATGGGATGGAGCCAATGAATTTATTAACCTAACGTAAGACTAATTAACCAAACCTTGGTGACCATGGGAATTATTCCACTTTCGAGGAAAATCCCCCGGTACCAGCCGAGAATCCAACACTGGACCTCTAGGTCAGTATCCAGAGGATCTCGGACCATTATACCACGGGGGATTGTGTGTTTGCATCTGACTAGAAATACCGGGGTTCGGGGTTTGTTCCCAATCGGCTGTGGTATTGTGTGAGCTTTACACTAAGTCCTTTCTCATTTTCTTATCATGTAACCAAAAATACGTTACTCTTCTTCTCTAAGGGAGGGTAAAAGGAAAGGCTAGACAAGGCCAGTATGTGCGCAGTTTTTATAACAAAAAAACCTTTTGGACAAAATATATCAAAAATGGCTTCAGAAGATAAGTTTAGTTTAATTTTCTAAATAGGGTAATCTCACCAATTCTTTATTATTTGTCATGAACATAGTAGCGTTGCAACCAAATTTATTCTCTTCATTTTAAAAGATTCTGTTTGAATGACTTTATTTTTTACTTTTATTTAAAAATGTACTTAGTTATTCTGGCGAAGTTAAAGTGTTACAGCTTGTCTTACACTTAACCAAGTTACAAAAAATATAATTAATGACACAATGACATCGTACTCATGACAAATATTAAATAAATGTTCGGTTTATTATGCGTAGGAAATCAAACTAAATTAATCTACTCAGAATATGCTTTAGTTGTCTGAAAAATGTTTTTTGTTATAAAAATACCGACCAAATACCTTATTTCGTGTTCTCTTCCACCCCATCTTAAAACGCAACTCCTTAACATCTTGTTCTGATTATATATAATATTATATCTCAAATAACTATAAGAAAACTAAACAAAAATGGTATATTGAAGAACTCAAATCTGCTAAAGGCATGTAAATGGCGTACGAATAACTGTTTGTTATTTTATTAGATGTGTTCCGGTTGCCTTTAGGAGAACAAGCGGTTTCCAATCTTGGGAACATTGTTCGGACTCTTGAGTGATAACATGAGAGACAGACATGCGCACTTAAGGTACATCAAGTGTTGGCCAGCCCGCTGCTGCAGGTCAAAGAGCAGAACCTGGCAAAGAGGAAAAACGAACAAGTCTTCCATCAACTGTAGACGTCAAGGGAAGTAAGACACCGCCATTAGGTATGTAACGAGGAATTGCATAACGAGGAGTACTTAGGTCGTAATGGATAATTCAAAAACAGTATCCACACAGCTGTTGTTTACTATTTATCTATATAAAATAACTAATTTTAGGTAATTATATTTAGTAGTTTGTATAAGTAAAAATGTAACGATGTATGCTAAAAAAATTGAGAGTAGCCATGTTGTTTGTAATATTGATCAATGCTTGGAAATGAAATGTAATCAATATCGTTAAAGTCAATTTTGATCAAATAGAGTTTTTTTTTGGTCTATTTTCATCTTTCAGTAAACTACCATTAATTTTAGGGTTAGATGTCCAATTCCAAAAATCCCTCGGGCCAATCCTATGAAAACCCTGATACAAAGTTTTAGCCAAATCGGTAAAATAGTTTAGGTTCTACTCCGAGGTACAGACAGGTAGACAGATGGACAGACAGAAATACAAAAGCTACTTTCTTGGATTCGGGGGTCATGAAACGTCAAAATTCATAAAAATATAAAGTTCAATTTTTTAAATCCCAATACTTTCTCTACCTGAGGTAACGAGAAAGTATTATTATTATTATTATTATTATTATTATTATTATTATTATTATTATTATTATTATTATTATTATTATTAGCACCGCGTCTTACTACCCGTTCGGGTTATACGCACTTACACTAATGTGTAATGGTAGGGTGATTGTGAGATGAAATGGAGGACCTACAGTTTAACGTGGAATCCGAACCACGAGAAAGTAAAAGGAGAATAAAACACTTAGTGATCAAACACACTCCATTCATCAGGTAGTAATCGAGCGTTTGCCTCCCAAGTCTGCATCATTCACATTATCCGTATAGCCAACTTAGTCATAACACTCTTAAATACAAGTAGGTGGCCTGGTGGTCTAGGGGTAAGGTGTCAGACTTCTGTGTTGGGGGTTCTGTGTTAAATCCTCGCTCCCGGTACAAATTTATCTGATTGCCAAACCCTTTCTTCACCTCTGAAAAGAAGTGTATTAATCACAAGTTGTGGATGTGTTGAATGCCAGGCCTCTTCTGTGGTTCGGAATTCCACGTTAAACTGTAGGTCCTACATTTAATATCACAATCCCCCTACCATTACACATTAGCGTAAGTGCGTATAACTCAAACCGATAGTAATACGCGATGCTAATAGTAATTTAATACGAGTATCTATTTGTAGCTTTTCACAAATTGTAGTAGATACGTGTAGGTTCCATACAATCATTGTTTTTTAATGTTCATACCATATAGCTCAACAAAAACATTATTAACACAATTTGTAAGCAGTAAATATTAATAATAACGTTACAATAATGTGTAATAAGCTACTTTTACAAAAAAAAAAAAAGGAATGTATGTATATATGTAGCATTTGGGGATATCATAGTTTTGTTGGTCTACATTAGAGTGGTTGACCTCGGTGTTCTTGAGGTAAGGTACTCCCTAAGGACCCGATGTTCGTGGGTTCAAACCCAGCTGAGATCGACGGGTTGTTTATGAGCGATAAAAATCCGCAAAATAACTTCTTTTCGGAGGTGAAGTAAAGCCCGAATCCATCTTTATTGTGGCATGTAAAAGAACCCTTTAATGTATGAGAAAATGCCTTTCCAGCAAAATTGGTATGTCCTTTCACGCTCACGCATTGAAATTTAGTAATGAAGGCAATAGATACTCACTATATGAACTCTCCTAGTACATGAGATTTCTACCAGATGATACAGGCAGTACTAACCAGCCAAAGGGCTGAGTTAGTCCAGCTTTGGATGGATAGAAATCACATCAAACCTTAGGGTTAGAGACAAAAGAGTGGTGGAGGGTCAAACATTGGCTAAAAACGTATAATAAAGTTTATTTTTTACCTTCATAGATAAATTCTTAAATCCATATACTGTATTTTGTATTATTTCGCACTCTACATCTTATTACCCTTTCGAATTATCCACATATTTACAATGATGGAGTAAGGATGAATAAGGAATAATTAATATTAATTGTGTATGCATTTACATGGAGGGAAAGTGGTAAACTATTTATAAATAAATGGTACGGTACCAACTACAACTTTTTAATGAGAAGATATTTTGTATCTCAAATAGTAACGGAGAAATAATAAAAATTGAAAAATTTCCCTCAAGTAAACTACCCTCAAAGTAATTTTTATGAGAAAATGAGAGTTTACATCATTTTTATAGTAATAAAGTGTCTAGATAATATAACATTTAATCAAAAATCGGTGACCTGGTGGTCTAGGGGTAAGGTGTCGGACTTCTATGCTGACGGCCGGGGTTCAATCCTCGGTCCCGGCACAGATTTATCTGATTACCAAACCCTTCCTTCACCTCTGACAAGATGTGTATTAATCACAACTTGTGAATGTGAGGAATGCCAGGCCTCCACCGTGGTTCGGATTCCACGTTAAACTGTAGGTCCTCCATTTAATCTCACATTCACCCTACCATCACACATTAGCGTAAGTGCGTATAACCCGAACGGGTAGTAAGACGCGGTGCTAATAATAATAATAATAATAATAATAATAATAATAATAATAATAATAATAATAATAATAATAATAATAATAATAATAATCATTAGGTCTAATTTTGATAAGATAATTCTTTTCTATTTTTTGCCCTTCAGTAAACTACCCATAAATTTAGGGTTGGACATTTAATTCCAGCCCCTCGGGGAGGAACTAATGAACACCCCAGATACCAAGTTTTAACCCAATCTGTAAAATAGTTTCATCTCTAGTCCGACACACAGACAGACAGATGGCATTGCGAGAACAACTTTTTTTGTTTCATGGGGTCATGAATCGTCAAACTTTATCAAAATCTCAAGTTCAAATTGTTTGACAATCACAATATTTTCTCTCCGAGGTGTCGAGAGAAAGTCAAAATCACCCTCAGTATACAGGTTCGGGGTTAGTTTGAAACCAAACCACCTCATTACCAGGAAACCAAACCAAATGAACACATTATTTGGTTCGTGTGTCCACTGATTTCTATATACATTTTGTATTAAATTTATTTCCAGAGATAGTGTTAATAAATAAACTTAGATTGAATCAGGTATTTATTGTAAATTGTCTCAATTGCTTATATATATTCGTACAATATATCTCAAACAGAACCCGTCAACGTAATGAGAGATCCTGTTGATTTAACCGTTGACTTTCAACTAAAAAAACAATTTAAGCAAGTCAGTAAAAAAAGAACATTACAAATATTCCTCTTGATGCCCTCAAGAATCATTCATTTATACACTTGATGGTCTCTCATTCATCAGAAGAGTCGTCTTGCCTTGTAGGTGGTTTCTGCAACTTATTCTATCTTGCCGCGGGTCAATGAGCTCTGGCTTTGGGGTTAAAGGTGATAAACCCCCTGGGATCTTTGAAATATTGATTTGACTCCATGCTTGCAGATGGTAGTACTGTGCAGGAACAATTGTGACCGCCGTAAAAATGATGGATCACCTAGGAAGTATTCATACGGGTTCGATTTTTAGGATAGATTTTTGTGTATTCGCACAGTAAACATTGAAAACCTGTTCTGAATAATAACTAACAATAGCTTATCAAAAATATACAATTGCATTATTATTTATATTTGAAAATTTATATCACTGTGAAAAAGAAATTGGGGCAAATGTTTTTCTCGTATTTGTTTAAGAAACGGAATCATCTGGGTGTTTTTGATAGGATGGTCTTTAGCGTGGTTGCCATCTTGTCATGTGTTTGTCTCGACCTTCAATGGCTTAATCCACGATGAAAAAAATCCATATATATTTACAAAATATTTATGTATGGCAAATTTTATGCTCACTTCTTAGATTAGACAATGTTTGAAAATTTACATTTTCGTAAATTTGAAGTCGAACCTATGTATTTAATAAAATAAATATGGTTACAACTATTGAGCACCTTCTAACCTCTATTCGCCTAGTTAAATGTTCTAATAAATATATTTAAAAAAATGGGTGTGTGTACTTATGTACACGCGTGAGAAGTTATACTTCTTTGGCATCATTAAATAATTTTATTTCTTTATTTTGTAAATATTAAATAACCA